>JAJOZX010011244.1:0-20000 GCA_023014485.1 Bathynomus jamesi
AACGGGTCTCTCGCAAAGAGATCCCATAAATATAAACTTCCCCACAGCTCATCTGCAAAGCCCACGTGGGCTAGCATCATGAAAAAGAAAAACTATGGTATTTGTCATTTACCATTACTTATTCGGACTATAGTGGATTTAATTTTCCCAGAAGAGTTCCTTGTTCCATGCACGTCTGTGTTAACATATAAATTTCTCAGGGGACCATTCTGAGTTTGTGTATATTAAACGGACGTGTTACGGCCTTGAAAAGTGGACGCTCAATGTCCCGGTTGAGGTTTAAGTTTGTTTTTTTTTGGCTAAAAATACAATAGTTACCCCTTTTTCTTTGTTTATTCAATCCGACGTGAATGCAAGAGTCTTTTACTTATATAGAGGTTCTGAATGTAGGGACTAGGCTTGCTTTAAACCCTAGTCCATGTCCCAAAGCTGGATCTGTCTGCGTTGCAGATAGCTGGTGAGGGAAGCTATATTTTATGGGATCTCTTTGCGAGAGACCCGTTGCCCACGTCGGGCTAGCATCATGAAAAAGAAAAACTATGGTATTTGTCATTTACCATTACTTATTCGGACTATAGTGGATTTAATTTTCCCAGAGGAGTTCCTTGTTCCATGCACGGTCTGTGTTTAACATATAAATTTCTCAGGGGTCCATTCTGAGTTTGTGTATATATATATATATATGTATATATATATATATATATATATATAATATATAGTATATATATATATATATATATATATATATATATGTGTGTGTGTGTGTGGTGTGTGTGTGTGTGTGTATATGATACACACGGACCATGCATGGAACAAGGAACTCTTCTGGGAAAATTAAATCCACTATAGTCCGAATAAAAATGGTAAATGACAAACACAATTTTTTCTTTTTCATGATTGTAGCCCGACGTGGGCCCCAAAAATATAGTTTCCCTCACCAGCTCTCTGCAAATCAGATAGGATCCAGCTTTGGGACAGGATCTAGCTGGATCCTATTTGCATAGGTCTCTTCGCACAAGGTCAAGCTGGCGCCCCCACCTCTAGGCCTGACCTGGTGGAGGAGAGTTACTCTTGTGTGTGTGAGAGAGAGAGAGAGAGAGAGAGAGAGAGAGAGAGAGTTAATTTGGCACATAGGAAAAAAACAATCGTTCCAAGTATTTTAGTACTTTTGATTTTTTTACTCTCTTCCCCCCTCCCTCCCCTTGTGTTCTACCTTTAACATACATTTAGCCTTTTAATGCCTACAGAAGTCTTCACTGAATTTGAATAAAACTGTCTTGTTAACCGCAATGAAATATTAAAAAATATTAAAAGCTCCTTCATGCAATAAAAGGTTAATTCACCAGACAAATGTCAGTTATTTCTACCTATATATATATATATATATATATATATACATATAAATATATATTGATTTTCCACAGCAAGGCGTTTTCTTTCACTGAAACTGCCTCATTGTGGCAGGTGATGCTTGGGGATTATGATAGGTCACAATTCGAGGGAAACGAAGTCATTCTCGAAGTAGAATTAATCATTGTTCATGACGACTTCCATAATTATCAGCATGACATCGGTAAGCACTGATTAAGACAGCCTCTGTTCTCTAAACTTGTACAGAATTCCATGTTCCGATATAAGTTTCTTGCATATTTTCATTTACGTAAAATTTTAGAAAATTGCATTCTCGTTTTGCGTTCATTGATTTTAAAGTAAATATTTCTTTTCCAAAAACAAAAGCAAAGTTTTAAAATGTTTAATTTCGTTTTAATTATATCGAATGAAGAGGCTGTCAAAGCAGTGCCGGAAGCGAAATCGAGTAAATGGGGTTCGTAAATAAATTTTAAAAATGAATCTATAGTTTTAGTTTTAATTTTGAAATTTGATTCATTTCGGAAGTGAACAAAAAGGGATCGTGAAATCTTCCAGCCAAAGAAACTGTCGTTTTTTCGTCTTCACTTTCAGCCCTTTTAAAAGTGTCTCCAAATGGTCATACAAATCGATCCTTGATTCCGATTTGCCTTCCTGATTCCGAAGAACTTCAAACCTTTTCATTCGAGGGGTTTCGGTGTCGTGTAACGGGGTGGGGACGCAGTAACCTCACAGCCCCGTTTACCGACCTTCTTCAAGACGCCGAAATCCCCGTTTTGAATTCGTCTCTCTGCAACAAAGCTTACAATAAAGCGGAGTTTGGTTTCGTTAAAATCAAGGGTGGCCATCTTTGTGCCGGAGAGTTAGATGGATCCGCCAGTACGTGTATGGTAAGTATCTGTATGCTGAATTTAAGTGGCTTTGTAGAATGTAAACAGTAATATCTTTGGCTGGAAGGTGGCTATTAGAAGATTAAGTCTATCGGTGCTTTTCGCTCTGGTACTGCATCAGTCTCTGACTTTGGCAGCTTGTTCATTTAATTAACACTTTGTCGGTGTAATACTTTCCTTATCATGGTTACAGCATTGATTAAACTGAAGGAAGCGATAGATTTCACAGAGAATATTTCCCCTCTCTGCCTTCCTGACACTGCCTCTTTTAAAGAAGAAACGTTTTGGGTATTAACTGCGTGGCTATTGGATGGGGCATGCGTATTCATGGGGCACGACTCGAAAATAAAATAAAAGAAGTTATTTTGCCTGTTGTAGACAATTCTCACTGCGCCAAAATGTACGGAATGATGCATAGCATCCCCATTAATCACTACCATCTCTGCGCTGGGTTTACGAAGAGACGTACCTTTGGAACTTGTGTCGTAAGTAAATATTTACAAAAGATAGTCTGAAATAATTTTTTTTCGCTTAAATTCATAGATAGATAGAAATATAGATTAGTCATATCACCCTTATCCAAAATGTTACATTTGCAAATTATATCGTTTGATCGACTCTGAATCTGCAGAGAGAAAAACACTCAATTCAACAAATACAGTGTTACTATTAATCAATTAATCCAAATGTTTAACTCAGTCATTCCACTATGTTTATTTTTCTGGTCATAAACTTAAGTAGTTATAATCATAGTATGCCTGGATTAACCATTTGGACTGGATGGCAAATATTTTACCCCGTATTTACTTGTAACAAAGTACAGGGTGTCCACGAAAGAATCGTACAAATTCTACACGAAATAGGCTAAATTTGTATTTCTTTTGTAGGCATCCTGCATTTTTGTTTGTGTTAACTCGTGCAATTTTAAAGTGCACAAACAAGATTTTACCTCCTTTGCTCCAGTGAATGCTTGCTTGGATTTTGACAAAACTCTGAAGAAATCTTTCTTGCTTGTCTTAATGGAACCTGTAGTTGCAAGTTCACATTCAGTGATCCTATTTACGTTACACTTCCTACCCTGCATACATGGTTACCCTATTCAGGATCAAATTAAAAAAAAAAGTGGAATTGCTTTCCTTTACAAATTTTACACTCTACAAAACTATTGTAATGTTTCCTTTTACGTAAAATATGAGCATGAAAATGGCGAATTATAAAGAGTTCGAATTTTTAACTTTTTCTTTTTTTAAATTTCAATCCGAGTTATTTTAATAATGCAAAGATATTAATACATTTTAAGTTAGAAGACTTTGTTATGTTTTATTAATTTTCGAGTGTTTGTTTGTTGTGCCACAGGGTGATTCGGGAGGTCCTCTTCAGTGTAATATGAAGGACGGCAGATGGTACCTGGCGGGAATAACTTCTTTCGGCTCTGGATGCGCCAAACCTGGATTCCCGGATGTCTTCACGAGGATAACATATTACCTACCATGGATTAAACACAAAATGAGGGCCTTCTAAATCTGAACTCCTGAAGTGATTGTTCTAAATACTATTTTTAAATATGGACGTTAAATGTTAATCTTTAAATTATGCTTAAGACATCGCAGAAGTGTCGTTAGGTTTGATACAATGCATAATCATATGAAAAGAAGTTGCGTATCTCATCGCATTAAATTTATCACAGTGCGGTAATCAGGAATTCCCTCTTGCGAACGAATAGACATAATAAGATGAACTCAGGTATAACCTAAACGAACCTAATCCAACCTAACTTAATCTAGACCAAGATAACTTGTCGATTGAATGATACGTTTAAAGAATGACATTAGACCGCCAATTTTGGGGAGTTTCTCCATTGGAAATCTTATTTATTTTCCTAACCAGTTAAAATGCAACGGTTTGGTCGGAGGAAACACTTTCAGACGTTAGACAGAACATCTTTTAGAGGTATTTTGAAATATCGATCGGATTACTAACTAAATGTGTAAATCTTGTTAAACAATTAATATAAAGATTACCTACCTAACATACCCCTAACGAAGTTTCATGAAATTATAAACAAAACACTTCCGTAATTAAACTAATGAACTGGCACTGTGACACAAGTCAGAGTGGCATTCTCTAAAATCTAAACGATGGATTGATAAAGAGGAGCCCCAAGAAGGGATTCGTACTGGCACTGTGCCAAAAGAAATCATAAATTGTTATATATTTATAATTTGTATATACTGTAATTCCTTTTCTGAATTGGTACTTACTTATAGAGAATAAGTATTTGTGTGTATATTCTACTCATGGTAAACCAGTCCTGTTTTCAGTGCACTGAGGGCCCAAGCATGGGTGTAAAAAGGATAAAGTTTACCAGGACCCAGTTAAGAAAATGCTTTAAACCTCCGTGTGTAGTTTTTTGTCAATGAGGTGTCTCTTAATTCTAATCTGATCTGGATACAATGCATTCATTTCAATAAAAATATGCAAAAATATGCATGAATAACCTGTCTGAGACCAGGGGGCGGAGCAGGAGTCAGAGGCAAGGGGGTTCGACATGTGATTGCGTACCAAGCCCCAAAAAGTGATGCTTGGGCCCTGAGTGCACTTTGAACAAAATTCTTAACATAGATGAGCGAAACTTCCAATGTGTTGATTCTCTTTCAGGATCCTGAAAATCCATAATTCAGCGAGTATCCTTCAGTGCACTGCTTATAATATCATCTAATAAATGACTGTTAATTTATTGTTGTTGGTGTTAATGAAATGACCAAATCGCGTGTCAAACAGTATGACGCACGACCAAGCACAGCTGAAAAGCTAAAAGTCAGCTAAAACTAAAGAGGAAGAAGCAAATAGGAGTGAATCGTATACCGAAGGTGAGATGCAGCCTTAAAATTGAACGAACCTCGAAAGGTTTCTCTTGTAAGAATATTCCTTTTTGTTAAATGTTACGGGAGTGACGTCGGAGTCTGATCCGAAGGTGTCGTATTCGTCACTTTCGTTCATCGTCAGTCGCTGACGTCGTAACGACGAATCGCATTCAACCGACAAATACGATGAATCCAGGGTGTCTTCAGTCGCACTCTGAAAACCACTCTTGGTTAGTTCAGTAAAATATACGAACGCTATATAAGAACATGCCTCATCTCTGCAAATGAGAACAATAGTCATTATAAAAAATATCATGTAACTATTATTTTCAGCATATGTATTTTTAAAATATCTCTCTCTCTCTCTCTCTCTCTCTCTCTCTCTCTCTCTCTCTCTCTCTCTCTCTCTCTCTCTCTCTCTCTCTCTCTCTCTCTCTCTTCTCTCTCTCTCTCTCTCTCTCTCTCTCTCTCTCTCTCTCTCTCTGTCCTGCTAGGGGATAGGGTGTGTGTAGTTTTAGGAGACTTCAACTGTCGCGGCATAAAGTGGGAAGACAGGACTACTGATGCTGAAGGGAGGAGGCTAGTTGACTTTGCTGATGAGAACTTCCTGACTCAGTGGGTAAATGAGCCTACACGAGGCGAAAGCGTTCTAGACTTAGTATTCACGACCGAAGACAACCTCGTCACTGGCCTCACTGGTCGTTAGGCGGGAGTGATCACGGTCTGGTTAAGTTCAGTGTGTGCGTCCTTCGGGTGAAGCGTAGTAATTCGAGAGGCAGTAAGCTCGATATACGGCGGGCGGATTTTGTTAGCCTCCGGGATAGCGTAGGTGAGATGGGGTTAGAGGTCGGCGGCGATGTTGAGGGAGTGTGGAGTGCATTCCGGGACGAGTTTATGGTGCTGCAGTCTGCTGCCATACCCTCAAAACCGGTCACCCCTGCTTCAACGCAGCTTAAGTGGTTCAGTCGTGACATCGCTTCGACTATCCGAAATAGGAAAGTAGCGTATAGGAGGGCGAAGGCCAATCGTTCCCATGAGAACGCTGAAGGGTATGTCCGCCTGTGTAGGGAAGAACTACGGGTGGCAAGCCTCTGCAAGGGGAACCCTAAGGAGTTCTTCAGTTATGTTAATAGTAGAAAGCCCATTAGAAGCGTTAAAGGACCGAAGCGGCGTTCTGCGGACCTCCGAAGCGGACATCGCTAATGTGCTTAATGAGTACTTTGCGGGAGTGTTCACCAGGGAGGACACCCGCGTCATCCCCGAGCTAGGCGTCAGGCACGAAGGTGCTGGCCTGGATAGTGTTCGATGTACCGCGACAGTCGTTGCCGATAGAATAGACAAACTGAGCGCGTTTAAGGCTCCTGGACCAGACCAGTTTCCCCCTAGAGTGTTGCGGGAGACGCGCGACCAGGTGGCTCCCCACCTGGCTACAGTCTTCAACAAATCGTTGGAGACGGGCCAGGTGCCTGGTGACTGGAGGGAAGCCAACGTGACCCCTATCTTTAAGAAAGGGGATCACGAAAGTCCAGGGAACTATCGTCCCATTAGTCTCACTTCAGTTGTAGGTAAATTATTAGAGGGGATAATAGCGGATAGGATCGTTGACCATTTGGATTCCTACAAGCTGCTTGGGGACTCCCAACATGGGTTCAGACAGCATAGGTCGTGTCTCACCAACTTGCTCGAGTTTTTCCACGTCATGTTGAGTGAGTATGATAAGAGTAGGGCGATTGATATACTTTATCTCGACTTTCAGAAAGCCTTTGATAAGGTACCTCACCGCCGGCTAATGGCGAAAGTGCGCGCGCTGGGTATGGGTGGGGAAATAGGTAGGTGGATTGAAAACTGGCTGAGGAATAGGCGGCAGAGGGTTGTAATTAAAGGGGCTAGTTCGGGTTGGGCCTCGGTCACTAGTGGGGTTCATCAGGGTTCCGTTTTGGGGCCACTGTTGTTTATCATTTACATAAATGATATCGACGGTGGCATCGTCAGTCGGATCGCCAAATTCGCTGATGACACCAAGCTTGGGGCCAATGTTGGGACGCCCGAAGCGATCGAGCAACTGCGTGCGGACCTAGGTAGGATAGGAGAGTGGTCCGAAAAATGGCAAATGCCGTTTAACTTGGGTAAATGCAAAGTGATGCACATTGGCTACGCCAATCCCAAGTCGGACTACTCGATGTTGGGTAGTAATATCGAGGTGACGGATTTAGAAAAGGACTTGGGTGTGCTAATTAGCAGCGACCTTAAGTTTACGAAACAGTGTGTAGAGGTGGAAAAGAAAGCCCAGAAACTATTGGGTTATATCAGGAGGCAATTTCAGTTTCGGAACAAGGAGATTGTGCTCTCACGATTGTGCTCTCACTGTACAATTCCCTTGTTCGACGCACCTGGAGTATGCTGTGCAGTTCTGGTCGCCCACCCTCAGGAAAGATATTGAGAGGCTGGAGCGAGTGCAGGCGAGAGCCACAAAGTTAATCCCTTCCGTTAGGCATATGGGCTACAATCGACGGTTACGCGCCCTGAACTTGTTTTCGTTTGAAACTCGGAGGCTGCGCGGTCAACTGATCGAGGTTTTCAAGCTCTTACGCGGGTTCAACGATGACGATTTTAGAAGTATGTTTAGTTTAAATGCTAACCCAACTCGCAACAATGGTTGGAAGTTGGATTTGAAACGGTTTAGGACTAGTGTGTGTGGGAATTACTTTACGTATAAGGTCTGTGACACATGGAACAGGTTACCTTCGGAAGTTGTGAACAGTTCCTCTGTGGATCAGTTCAAGAAAAGATTAGACCAAATCCTGCACACTATTTGAGTGTGTACAAAATTTTCCCTGGCACCCGTTGCCATTGGTACCTCCTCGGTATGGGCCGCAAGGCCTTTTGAGGTACTTCTTTTCCTTGTAACTCTCTCTCTCTCTCTCAATAAAATAAAATGCGCACCAAATCTGTCCAACTCAATTTTTTTTAATCATACTAAATAAGAAAATAATACATTTCTTACTTGTCTCGCAGGAACAAATTTGGCAAAAGAACAATAGTTTGGGTTTGGAATGGGCATTTGTTGTCGGTATCGTTGTTGGCAGTTGGTTCTTTCATCGCCTGGCTTGGTTCTTTTATGGTTTAGTTCCTGGTGGTGGTAGTGGCAATTTGAGATGTTGCCCTTTGGTTGCTTGTTCTTCGGAATTTGGAAGAGAACTCCTTGAGGTTTGTGGTTGTTCATTTGAAAAGTGGCGTACTGGTGTAGATTGTTTTCGCATTCTGGAAGGGAAGATTGATAATATAGGTAAAGCCTATGCCCCATATCCCTCCAAGGAAGTGAGAGGTAGGGGTCCGAGCCTTGGCTATCTTAGCCCTAATCAGTTAAAGTGGGTGACCAGCCCGCCGCTTCGTCGTGGCGTAAGACGCAGAAAAGGCAACCGCCCAGCTCTAGACAGCACTGGAGTTCGAATCCACGACTCATCGAGTCTCAGCACTGTCGGGCGGTCCCGACAGGAGACGCTGAAGGAGAGACTGAATGAGGAAAATTAAGAAAAATAAGATTCGAGATGAAGATTTGACTAGTAAACTTTATTGCTTTTTCTGATAAGGTCATGAGACGATGTCAAATAAAGAATTAAAACTAAATGTTACTTAGCAACTATGGCACTGATAAAGTCATCATTAAACCTAGTTATTAAAGCGCAATTTTACTGATTGCAGCGTTTCTAATCCGCTTCTATCCTTTCTTTAACGTGGTTTTGAACAGTCTGAGGACTCCTGGAAATTTTTATGAAAAGACTGCCTCACCTACGAACTCGTTCTTTATGGCAAGACAACGTACCGTCTTCGGGTGTTTGAGAGTCCTTGTAAAGGGGAGACATCTTCTTAATCGTGGCATAAAAATGCTCCTTTTGCTTCTCACAATCATCAAAAGATTCTGCGCAGTCGAAACTTCCTTCACTTGTAGACGAACTTTGATTGGGGCCTAAAATTATTACTTTTTTATTACTTTGGAATACGACACTGAATACGCATTAAATAAAATAATAATTTCACACAATTAAACATTTTTTAATGTGAAATTATAAAAACAAGGAAATTACGATCATTCATTTATAATTAATTCATAAAGCTTCATTAATCGAAATGAAATTTTAATTTCTACTTTATTACTAATAACTAATTTATTCACGTTGTAATATTTTTTTTATAATAATTCTATGGCCACTTCATTGTTATTGGACAATCGATCCTGACTAAGCAGCTGGAGTCCCAACCCACTGAAAAGGATATAAAGAATGACACTTCCCTTTCCGATGATCGTCCGTGGCTAAAGAATGCTAAAATAAGTTCTATCCGAGACATTAAAAATGTTAATAAATGTTCTTACGCCTTTTCACGCAAAGACTGACGGTGACGCAGGCGGAGATGAGGGCAAGAAGGGAAGCAACCAAGGGGAGGACAACCCTCAAGTCCTTAAGAAAGGGGGGAAAACTCCCTAGCACAAACTCAGGGGGAGGAAGCTCTGTAATGGATGATCCAAATCAACAAAAAATTCAGGCTGTGATGGAGGAAGCACTAAACGATAGAATAAAGTATGGACACTGGTTCGTGTTTACTATTAGTTCATGATGTTGAGATAAGGATTCATACTGCTTGAGCAAACTGTCCAAATCCACATTACATAATAATCCTACCTCCGTTAACAGTTGTAGTGGAAACAGTGTAGTCGTGGGTTGTTATTCCTGCCGAGTTGTGGGCCGTTACTCTGATCACGTAAGAGGTGTGAGCCTTGAGACCTCCAATTTCCACGAGGGATTCCGTGGCTTTTATTTGCTCGGAAACTAATGAAAGAAGATGAATAATTTTTAATAATCTGCGTGCGTGTGTGTGTGTGTGGTGTGTGTGTGTGGGTGTGGGTGTGTGTGTGTGTGTGTGTGCAAGAGAGAGAGAGAGAGAGAGAGAGAGAGAGAGAGAGAGAGAGAGAGAGAGAGAAATTTTAAATCTTATTTTGTAATGAGAGATAAATACCAATGACCTTACCAATAACCCAAGTGGAATCTCTGAAACTCTGTAAGCAATCCCGAACGGGTTATGGGACAACCCCCGTCTCTCCAACCCGTGAGACTGACAGACACCCACGTCGCGTTTGAACCTACGGCTGATACCCTTTGATCTACCAGGGGCGGTGCCCCCGCTGTTCGGGCACTCACGATTTCAGAGGGGGTTCCCTCCCCAACCTGAAAGAGATATTAAATTTTAAAGCGAATTCGGTGATTATCTTCCACAAATTCCTTATTTAATGTTTACAACTGTACTGCATAAATCCATTTCTTTTTATCTTTTTTATTTCATTCCAGTTCTTAATATGAAAATTTCATAAGAAGAACTTTAGAAACCGTAATTCATTCCCTCTTCGCCCTCAAGTAAAACTCTCTCTCTCCCTTTACCAATCTGAAGCCTCAAATGGCGTGGAGTCATAGTACAATATCGTTATTAAGTAATTAAGTAATTATGAAGAAAATCTGCGGCATTTCGCTATTAAGATTTCATTAATTAAATGTACAGTATGTAAATGTATGATATGATTAAGTATGCGTGCAATATTAACTGTACAACTCTGGATCAAAAAAATAGAATACTGTCTCAGATGCGCTTATGACCTTCTTATGACTTAAATACCTTTAAGTTATACACCTTCATAAGGAATATCTAGTATCTGTGACGTCATTATAATAAAAACGACACCTCTGTGTGCCAGTTTTGAAAAAAAATAGAGCAGAAACCTTATTAAATAGTGAAAAGTTAATGCATAACGACATACCAAATATTAGCATATCTTATCAGGTGTTAAAAAAAAAATAGAATAAATTCATTATGTTTAACGAGTACTACCAATATATTCAAACTTTATCAAAAAATTTTAATTCTGCGTTTTAGTATTTAGTTCGTCCGCCTTACCCCTGACTACAGCCTCCAATCGATGTGGCATCGACTCGAGGGCCTCTTGCATTCTTCTGTAGTTATCGATTGCCAGGTTGTCATCAAAACCTCTTCAGTTCATTAAGTGTTCGTGGTTTACGCTTTTGGACCTTCTGCTTAGAAGCAGTATTACAAAGATATCGGTTTAAGATCGGGAGAATTAGTTGGCCATGGTAACACTTCAAATTTCATGAGAATCAAACCACGCAACTGTTGCACGAGCCGCATGAGCTGGAGCCAGGTCACGTTGAAAAATAAATGGTTCGTCTCCAACATGAAGTATTCTAAGATTTCTTGATAAACGTGACTTATTGACAGTTCTATTTACAAATGCAAGTGACCCCACACCATTTGCATTCATGCAATCCTACACTGACATACTCACCGTAAATTTGACCGATCCCTTCGGGCAGCTTTCATGATACATTTCAGACTTTCTTCGCCAAACTTGAGGATCCCTGTCACCAAATGACACACAAAAGTTGATTTGTCTGAAAAAAGCACCTTTTATCACTCGTTTGCAGCCCATGCAACTTTTTCTTTGCATCAGGATAGTCATCTTCACTTTTGCTTCGCATTTAACATCGGCTTAGTTTTCCGTTTTCTTAACCGAAATTCCATTTCATGAAGGCGGCGAGTGTGTTAGTGTGGGGTTGCATGAATGCAAATGGTGTGGAATCACTTGCATTTGTAACTAGAACTGTCAATAGCCACGTTTATCAAGAAATCTCAGAATATTCCGTGCTAAAGTCTGCATAACAGCTGCATGGAGACGAACCATTTATTTTTCAACGTGCCTGGCTCCAGCTAATGCGGCTCGTGCAACATCTGCGTGGTTTGATTCTCATAAAATTGAAGTGCTACCATGGCCAGCTAATTCTCCCGATCTTAATCCGATAGAAACTCTTTGGAATATTGCTAAGCAGAAGGTCCGTCCAAAAGCGTAAACCAGACACATTTAGTGAACTAAAGAAGTGTTTGATGACACTCTGGCAATCGATAACTACAGAAGAATGCAAGAGGCTTGTAGACTCGATGCCACGTCGATTGGAGGCTGTAATTAGGGCTAAGGGAGGGTGGACCAACTAAATACTAAGACGCAGAGTTAAAAAAAAGTCTTTGATAAAAAACTTAATATACTTAATATATTAGCAATACTCAGTAAACATAATGAATTTATTATACCGTGTGACCACAAAAATTGTCCCTGTTTTTAATCGCTTATTACTCAGTCATTATTGCAGCTTCACAAATGAAATAAAAAGCTTTCGAAAAAGAATATTTAAAAGTTTTATTTAATTTTTTCGATATCCTGGATACGAAATCAGTACTTATAAAAAAATGACAGTTTTATCCACCACAATCATGAGTTATTTGTCGTGTGACCACAAAAATTGTCCCTGTTTTTAATCGCTTATTACTCAGTCATTATTGCAGCTTCACAAATGAAATAAAAAGCTTTCGAAAAAGAATATTTAAAAGTTTTATTTAATTTTTTCGATATCCTGGATACGAAATCAGTACTTATAAAAAATGACAGTTTTATCCACCACAATCATGGGTTATTTGTAGGACATGCAACGTGTTTTCATCGCAGAAGAGATGATCAAACATGGCTCGGTAGTTGCCACCCAACGGTCTTTCAGACGACAATACGGTCAGCAAAGGACCATAGATCCTAAAACGATTCGCAGGATTTTCGCAAAATGGAAACATCACGGCTCAATCAAGAACATGCATAAAGGCAACTCTGGGCGCAGCAAAGGTGTGCGAACCGCTGAAAACATTGATTCAGTCGCAAATCAGCTTGAAACGGACAACAAGAAATCTGTGAGACGACTATCAGCTGTGACAGGAATCAAACGGGAGAGCATTCGGAAAATAATCACGTTGGATTTGAGAATGAAGTCATTCAAAATTATGTGTTTGCAACAGCTTAGCGAGCAAGACTACCAGCGTCGTTTGATGTTTTGTGAACGCATTGAAACAATAATTGAACAAAACCAGATAAGATTAAGTGACATAATATTCAGTGATGAATGCCACATCTATCTCAATGGGTTCATCAACAGACAGAATTACCGGTGTTGGTCACAAAACAAGCCAAATATACACTTGGAGAAACCTCTGCATTCACCAAAAGTTACTGTCTGGTGTGGTTTGAGTAGCAGCAAGGTTTATGGTCCTTACTTTTTTGAGGACCCAGAGACAAGGAGACCGCTTTCAGTAACTTCAGAAAGATATGTAGAAATGCTGAACACTGTTTTTGAACAAGAAAACTGCAGTAACAAGTGGTTTCAGCAAGACGGAGCAACAGCCCACACAACTAGGCAATCACTGGAATGTTTAACAAGATTTTTTGAACAAAGATTCATTTCTCATCGCTCGCAGTTTCCCTGGCCCGCAAGATCTCCCGATCTATCACCTATGGACTTTTTTCTCTGGGGATTTGTCAAGGACAAAGTATTCAGGCAAGAGCCATCCTCTATCGAAGAATTAAAGCAAGCGGTGGTAGAGAGTGTACAGTCCATTGAATGCAGCGTTTTGGAAAATGTAATAAATAACTTCCTTTCCCGTTGTGTGAAATGTAAGAATGTCCATGGATGTCACTTTGAACACATGTAGAATAAATTAAAACTTTAAAATGTTCTCTTTCGAATGCTTTTTATTTCATTTGTGAAGCTGCAATAATGACTGAGTAATAAGCGATTAAAAACAGGGACAATTTTTGTGGTCACACGGTACCTATATTTTTGTAACACCTGACAAGGTATTATAATACTCTGGTATATCGCTATGCATTAACTTTCAATATTTAATAAGGTTTTTGCTATATTTCATTTTTTTTTCAAAACTGGCCCACAGAGATATCTTTTTATCATATGACGTCACAGATACTAAATATTCCTCATAAAAGTGTATAACCAGTGGCGTCATGCCCATAGACGTTGGGTGGGCACATGCCCCTCTCCCCCGAAATTTACTGGAATAAATTTAAGTTTACGAAATAATATTTAGTAAAGCTAAGAGAATTCAAATAAATTAACCCAATATATACTGTTAACTTTTCTTATCCTTAAAATGTAGTTAAAACACTGAATTACTGATTTCTTACAACTGATTAAAAACTATTTCTAGGACAGTGCCCCCTCCCCCAAAATATTTGTTGCATGACGCCCCTGTATATAACTTAAAGGTATAATCAAGGTCTTGAGCCATTTGAGACAGTATTCTATTTTTTTGGTCCGGAGTTGTATGAACGAGGGAGGGCATGAACCTGACCCTATAACGAAGATGGAGCTTCGCGCGAAACCGATTAATTGTTAAAGTGGGTCACAATTAAAACTGGGCATCGTCTATAATACCTTATTGACCGCTGTGGCAAACACTTGATAATTCCTCCCACAGGCGAGTCCTATAAGGATGTGAGATTTCTCTGAGGGAGGAATAGACAATTCTTTCCAGCCACCAAAGTCCTCCTTGTATGAGAGGGTCACTGCAAGCAGTGGTGCTCCTCCATCGAAAGAGGCACTCCAAGAAACAGACATCGAATCCTTCTCAGCACTCTTGACTTCGATTCTTGGTGCCGACGGAGGCACTGAAGAAGGAGAAGAATAACAAAATTTAGAAGAAATTTTGAAACTTTTGGCTGAATGAAAGGAAAGGAGCTGGAGAGGAGCAAATGAGAGAATACCAAAGGGAGAATTTCGAATAAGTATTCCCACGGAAAATCTGCTTGAATGAAATACTTTTTTAATGCTAATTCTGTGATCTTACTCTGAACAAGCAGGGAATATGTGATGACATCGTTTCCGTGGATATTTTCAGCCCTGCAAGTATAGTTGGCAGTGTCCTTTTGATGAGCATTCCGAATGACGAGAGAGCCGTCTGGGTAAGACTTTACGTGCCTGGAAAAAGGAAAAATATTAAATGGAAATGAAATTAAATTCGCTTCGCGATGAATTACCATTAATTGACACACATCACAAATGAATTAATATCAGAAATGAAATTTCATATCTACATTAATTTAATTAAGAATTCAAAATATATAAATGATAGAGAGAGAGAGAGAGAGAGAGAGAGAGAGAGAGAGAGAGAAGAGAGAGAGAGAGAGAGAGAGAGAGAGAGCGTTACAAGGAGTTACAAAGACAAGAGGAAGCCTCAAAGACCTTTCGGTCCACTCGGAAAGGTTCCTGTTATTAAACTGTTAATCTAATATACTATTTCAGAAATGAAGCCTTATATATATACAGGGCTATTCAAATTGATTCATCCGATTTCAACTGAGAATACTTCCGTACCTATCAACCGTGCATCAACTGGGCATACACCACATGAAAGAGGAAATCTCCGAGTTTTACGAGATCACCGTGAGAGGGCTCCAAAGTCACGCCGTGGCCTAGCCTAGCAACAAACAGTCAGTGTGAAAATGGTGTCCGCACAGCAGAAGGCGTTTTGTGTGTTGCAGTTTTCGAGCTGTAAATCGGTAGTCACAGTGCAGCGTGAGTTTCGTCGACGTTACAGAACAGATCCACCGGATGCTCTGAGCACCCGGTGGATCTGTTCTGTAACGTCGACGAAACTCACGCTGCACTGTGACTACCGATTTACAGCTCGAAAACTGCAACACACAAAATGCCTTCTGCTGTGCGGATGCCATTTTCACACTGACTGTTTGTTGCTAGGCTAGGCCACGGCATGACTTTGGAGCCCTCTCGCGGTGATCTTATAAAACTCGGAGATTTCCTCTTTCATGTGGTGTATGCCCAGTTGATGCACGGTTGATAGGTACGGAAGTATTCTCAGTTGAAATCGGATGAATCATTTTAAATAGCCCTGTACATATATATATATATACTGTATATATATATATACCATATGTCCCACAAAAAAGTACACCCAACTTTAGATTGTACTAACTCCTCCAAAAATTGAGATATTTTGGATCTGTTTGTTTGATTTAATATAGCAAATTATTCTTTGTTAACGTTCAAAATTTATTCATGTTTAAATGATTTAGTGTTTAAGCATCTGCTTTTAACTGAAGGGTACAGCAAAATGGGTTGCGCCGAATGATCATTTCTCCCAGCCAGATAGCTCCTCTTGCTTTAACCAATGTGCTACTTTTTACGTCGAAGGATATTGCAAATATTTTTTTTAAATAATTCGAACTTTTGTATCTAAGATACGAGTCATACATATAAATGAAGAATCTGAATTACTAAATTTATAAATAACTTTGAAACCCTTATCAAGCAGTTTACACGAAGGCAGCGCGTTCTCATGGTCACAACTTATCCGCAAACTAAAAGCTTAAAACAAGTTCAGAATACCTTCGAACTGCAATTTCCCAATAGAGCTTTTCCAACTAAACATACAATTTTGAAGAATGTTCGGAAATAAGATTACAAAGAAGAAGGAACGGTCCTCAATTTGAACAAAGGACGTTCAGGCCATCCGAAGACGGCAAGAACAGACGAGAACATTCAGCATTCAGCCCTGACTTGACCCCGTGTGATTACTTTTTATGGGGTCATTTGAAAAATAGAGTATTTGCATCACAACCTATCAATTTAGATGATTTGAGGACTCGCATCACAGCTGAAATCAACTTGTTAAAAGACAATCCAGATCTTATCAAAAGAGTGATGGGGAAGATGAGAGCTCGACTCCAGATTTGTATCGATAGGAATGGCGGTCATGTTGAAAGAAAACGAAACTAAGCATAACTTTTGCAATAAGGAATAAAGAAAAATCTGTTTTGTATCTTATTAAAATTATGTTAAAGTATCTATTATTATGTATTTGTCTTTTCATTACATCGATAGCACACACATTATTTTTTCATTGACCAATTTTGCGCAATCCATTTTGTTGTACCCTTCAGTTAAAAGCAGATGCTTAAACACTAAATCGTTTAAACATGAATAAATTTTGAACGTTAACAAAGAATAATTTGCTATATTAAATCAAACAAACAGATCCAAAATATCTCAATTTTTGGAGGAGTTAGTACAATCTAAAGTTGGGTGTACTTTTTTGTGGGACATATATAATAATATATAATTATTATATATTATATATTCTCCTATACAAGCGTCGTTCTTTACGTTATATATATATATTATATATATATATATATATATATATATATATATATATATATATATATATATATATATATATATATATATATATATATGTAACAGTTTTCTTGCGCACACCTACAAGTCGCTACAATTGGTGTAGAACAATGCGGTTTTCACCATTCGATGCGTCTTTTTATTGTGCAGTACCCATGCTAAAAAAAAAAATGAAGCCTTATATATATATATACCATATGTCCCACAAAAAGTACACCCAACTTTAGATTGTACTAACTCCTCCAAAAATTGAGATATTTTGGATCTGTTTGTTTGATTTAATATAGCAAATTATTCTTTGTTAACGTTCAAAATTTATTCATGTTTAAACGATTTAGTGTTTAAGCATCTGCTTTTAACTGAAGGGTACAGCAAAATGGGTTGCGCCGAATGATCATTTCTCCCAGCCAGATAGCTCCTCTTGCTTTAACCAATGTGCTACTTTTTACGTCGAAGGATATTGCAAATATATTTTTTAAATAATTCGAACTTTTGTATCTAAGATACGAGTCATACATATAAATGAAGAATCTGAATTACTAAATTTATAAATAACTTTGAAACCCTTATCAAGCAGTTTACACGAAGGCAGCGCGTTCTCATGGTCACAACTTATCCGCAAACTAAAAGCTTAAAACAAGTTCAGAATACCTTCGAACTGCAATTTCCCAATAGAGCTTTTCCAACTAAACATACAATTTTGAAGAATGTTCGGAAATACAAAGAAGAAGGAACGGTCCTCAATTTGAACAAAGGACGTTCAAGCCATCCGAAGACGGCAAGAACAGACGAGAACATTCAGCATTCAGCCCTGACTTGACCCCGTGTGATTACTTTTTATGGGGTCATTTGAAAAATAGAGTATTTGCATCACAACCTATCAATTTAGATGATTTGAGGACTCGCATCACAGCTGAAATCAACTTGTTAAAAGACAATCCAGATCTTATCAAAAGAGTGATGGGGAAGATGAGAGCTCGACTCCAGATTTGTATCGATAGGAATGGCAGTCATGTTGAAAGAAAACGAAACTAAGCATAACTTTTGCAATAAGGAATAAAGAAAAATCTGCTTTGTATCTTATTAAAATTATGTTAAAGTATCTATTATTATGTATTTGTCTTTTCATTACATCGATAGCACACACATTATTTTTTCATTGACCAATATTGCGCAATCCATTTTGTTGTACCCTTCAGTTAAAAGCAGATGCTTAAACACTAAATCGTTTAAACATGAATAAATTTTGAACGTTAACAAAGAATAATTTGCTATATTAAATCAAACAAACAGATCCAAAATATCTCAATTTTTGGAGGAGTTAGTACAATCTAAAGTTGGGTGTACTTTTTTGTGGGACATATGGTATATATATATATATATATATATATTCTCCTATACAAGCGTCGTTCTTTACGTTTTATATATATATATATATATATATATATATATATATATATATATATGTAACAGTTTTCTTGCGCACACCTACAAGTCGCTACAATTGGTGTAGAACAATGCGGTTTTCACCATTCGATGCGTCTTTTTATTGTGCAGTGCCCATGCTAAAAAAAAAATTCCCTAACATAATTCCTTCCACCCTTTTAGGGGTACAGTTCTTCCCATGCCTGTACACGCATTTTTTTAATTTTTCATTTTTAATCATAATTTTGGCACAAAGTAAGTTAATATTTACTAAACATTTAATATCATTCGATTCACAAAAGATTTATTTATCGATTCAATTTAAAAAAAAGTATATATTTTTAAAATTCATAAAGAACTTTTTGCAAAAAACTAAAAACAAACATTCATTTTTAAAATTTCTAATGGGCTTTCTACAATTAACATAACTGAAGAACTCTTTAGGGTTCCCCTTGCAGAGGCTTGCCACCCGTAGTTCTTCGTTACGTTTCGCTAGTCTAACCTTCGCCTTCACTTCCCTACACAGGCGGACATACCCTTCAGTGTTCTCATGGGAACGATTGGCCTTCGCCCTCCTATACGCTACTTTCCTATTTCGGATAGCCGAAGCGATGTCACGACTGAACCACTTAGGCTGCGTTGAAGCAGGGGTGACCGGTTTTGAGGGTATGGTAGCAGACTACAGCACCATAAACTCGTCCCGGAATGCACTCCACACTTCCTCAAACTACACACACCCTATCCCCTAGCAGGCTACGGAGTTCGGTGTACAGGGCTGTATCCTCCTCGAGGAGGAGATGCGGAGGTCTGTACACCAAGATTAACCTATAGTTCCTCCCTCTCACGTTCAGATCGACACCAAGAGAGAGAGAGAGAGAGAGAGAGAGAGAGAGAGAGAGAGAGAGAGAACATTAAAAGAATGTTTATTATATTAATTCTTACCTGTTATCCTGCTCGATGTCCCTCCCGTTTTTCTGCCACTGAATGATCGGATGAGGGCTACCCACTGTGGCACAAGATAGAGTGGCATCTTCTAAACGGTGGATTGATACAGACGAGCCCCAAGAAATGATTCGTGCTGGCACTGTGCCAAAAAAATCATGATATATATGGTACATAATTAATTTTCTTAATATCTGTATTTGTGCGTGTATTCTACTCATGGTAAAACCCATGTCATGTTTTCAGGCACTTTGAACAAAATTTTGAACGTATCTGAAAAACTTCCAACATTTTGACCCAGTTTGGCACTACATTTTGTCGGACAAGACTGACCAACTTTTGTGAAAAGATGTATACTCGTTAAAACTGAAATAAATGCTGTTATTACACTACAGCGTAAT
>JAJOZX010011244.1:25000-115742 GCA_023014485.1 Bathynomus jamesi
CGTATGGTCCTGATGGTGTTCCTCCTGTTGTTCTTAAGAACTGTGCTTCTGTGTTGACACCCTACCTATGCAAACTCTTTCGTCTTTGTCTCTCATCTGGTACTTTTCCTTCCTGCTAGAAGTTCGCTTTCATTCAGCCTGTCCTAAAGAAGGGTGACCGCTCTCAACCCTCCAACTATCGTTTAATTGTTTTGATTTCTTGACTTTCCAAAGTTTTTAAATCTATCCTTAATAGGAAGATTCTTAAACACTTTCTTCTCACAATCTTCTTTCAGATCGTCAGTATGGATTCCGCAAGGACGCGCAAGTGGCGATCTTCTTGCATAACTCTCTGATATTGTTACTACTTTTGGATATTGCCGATAAATTTACTGTTGGAAAGTTCTGAATTTTATATACTTGCGTTTATATTCACATTGTTATAGTTAAGTAACTGAATATTAGTGGTTTTTAGCGATTTAGAAGTTTTCATAGCGTGTCGGCTTAATTTAATTTAAACTTGTGACGGTTATAAACGTTAACTACCTTAACTTGCGCGATGTCGTCGCAGAAAGCGTCGTGTGCTAGGTGTGGGGTTAATCGGTGGTTTACTGATTTTAAAGATTACAACGGCGGTCCTATGGCGATTACCGAGAGATCGGTTTGTTTCTTTTGTGAGTTAAGCGAAGAGATAGTTGATTTAAAACGTAGTGTATGCGAGGTGACGGAAAGATGTGCAACGCTTGATGAGGGCAGAAGTAGGCTTACAGTTGACGACATTAGTAAGTTGAAGGGTGAGGTTAGGAACCTAGTTTCTAGTATAGGTAGCTTATCAGGAAGGTTAGACAGTGTTGAGGAAGGGGTTAAGGTTGGTCCGAGATTAGTAGACGGGGAGGAATTTAGAGTAGTTAAGGGTGGGCTGGCCACGTACGTTAGGTGATAGGAATCCCACACCTATCGAGGTTTCGAATCCTTTCTCCCAGTTGGATAGGGATGTGAACGAGGGGGAAATGATTTTAATTGGGGACTCCTTAGTGCGTCATATGGATAAGGAGTTCGTTGAACGAATTCAACCAAGAAGAGGAGGGTCTGTCTACCAGGGACCAGGGTTGACAGAATTAGAGACGAAGTAGATAGGATTGATGTTGCCTCCCTTCACTCGATGTTGGTGACGATGGTAGGAGGCAACGACTCGTATAGGCCTGACACGAAAGTGCCTGACCTTTTGGAGAGATACAGAAGGTTAATTAGGTCCCTGAAGTCAAGAGTAGTATGGCCGCAAAAGGAGAGAGTGCAATGCAATTGCAAACGTTGGTCAATGTTGCAAGAGATTATGCAACGCAATTTGGGGGGTGGAGTTATCCCCCAAGTTGCAATGAACTCCCGCTGGGGGAGACCTCTTTGGGGGAGAAGGCGGGACGGCCTCACCCCCCAAAGGAGTATACCTAACCTAAGAGAGAGAGAGGAGAAGGAGAGAGGAAGAGAGGTGTTCGCTTGGCAGGAGCCAAGCGCATATTAAGACCTCAGCCCAGCGCTTGCTGTCTTATAAGCCCCTAATCAGCCAGTTGGCGTAATCAGCCAGTTGGCTTGATCAGCCAGTTGGCACAGTGTGTACAACGTTTGGACAAATGCACGCACAGCCCGCCTATACACCCATAAAATATTACGCACACACAACTATATGCGCGATTATATGCGCCGGGTTCGAGACCCGGTGACGGCGTGTCCTTCCACGGTTGGTAGATAAATGGGATACCAGGGTATCCTAGTGGCCCGTGTTAAACTGTAGGTCTAAGGTGGAGTGTAAACATCCTTCCACGATTGGTAGATAAATGGGTAACCAGGGTATCCTAGCAGGGATCCCTCTCGCTCTTATATATATATATATATATATATATTTTTTTTTCCCGTTAAAAGGTAGGTCTAAGGTGAAGTGTACAGCTTGACCTTTGCCAGAATGAACAATTCGGGCCGAAGCCATCGAAAGCAAAGGTGAGCCTATATATGTACAAATCTCTCTCTCTCTCTTATATATATATATATATATATATATATATATATATATATATATATATATCACCGTTAAAAGTAGGTCTAAGGTGGAGTGTAAAACTTGACCTCCGCCAGAATGAACAATTCGGCCCGGAGCCATCGAAAGCAAAGGTGAACCTATATATGTACAAATCTCTCTCTCTCTCTCTCTCTCTCTCTCTCTCTCTCTCTCTCTCTCTCTCTCTCTCTCTCTCTCATTATATATATATATATATATATATATCCCCGTTGAAAAGTAGGTCTAAGGTGGAATGTAAAGCTTGACCTTTGCCAGAATGAACAATTTGGGCCGACGCCATCGAAAGCAAAGGAGATCCTATTTTTGTACAATTCCGGAAAAAAGTTAATCTAATAAATTCTGAAAATTGGTACAAGAAACGTACACAAAATTTATAATCACGCCAAACTGCTTTAATTAGCTCTCTCTCCGGCTAACTTGAATTGTATATTACGGTCTTTTTCATCTGTAACTTCTGCAAATTAAAACAGGACAAATGGTACACATAGCATTAAAATGTACAGCACAAACGAATAAATATAGAAAGGAAATATGATAAAGGAGGGAAATGAAGAGAAGGCAAAAGCGGGATAAGCAAAATCCTACCTAAACAACAATTCCTAATTAAACAATGTAAATAGCTGAACAATAGAAGGACAAATATTTATGGAAAAAAAAAATATATATATATATACACACAATTATATTAAACAGCGTTCTGAAAATTGTGGATTTTGATGAAGGCGATAGATAAACTTCTTTCCGCGAAGTTTATGATCTCGAAATAAACTTTCGAGCTTAATGACCCGCATCCACCACGCATCTCTGTCAATTTTTTTTAATTTATTTATTGTATCGTACGATAACGCAGGACACCAATAAACTTTAACAGCTACGAGAATTGTCTCAAAGTGCTGTAGACCTTTGCGCACTGATGATTTTTTCCTTTTTCTTTCACGGATAAGTGACTTTAATAGTTATTTCCAGTTTCTGACGTTTTATTTTTCAGAGGAGATAATAAATTTTCCGAACTTATTTTAGATGGGGTACAATAAACTGTTTACAAATTTATCTTCCAACCTCGTTAAACACTTCATATAATTGGATGCCTATCATACGTTCAAATCACCCTTCCCTCACCAACTCATCGGAACCACGGAATGCAAGATCAAAAACAACACGTTTCTCTCTCTCTCTACGAATGGGTATATCTGACACGCCCCAGATTTCACGGGTCAGCCAATCACAACCCTGTGGGCGGATCCCAGGACCTCTGTTTGGAGGCTAGGCGGGGCTATACATTAAGCACCGCCCAAATTTCACTGATAGCCAACAGGAAGCTCGCGAATCGGGTATTGTGAGATGTTCACAATTACGATCCCATTTATAAAAGGGGCACTTTCATCTCAGGGCCTCAATTTAGTCGTTTTTTTTGGAACAGCGCTTTTGAAATATCTCGTCATGAGTCAGCTCTACAACTCTCTGGAATTGTTTGAAGATAAAGATTTCTATGCCGAGGCAACGCGTGTAATTTTCAACGCTGCAGACCGGAATGCCCTACTTTCAATGCAGAGTGTTGCAGAAATTTGCGATGGATTGCAAGAGCCAACGGATACGTCATTTGAGATGTAAGTAATTAATTTGTGATTATATACTTCAGTTCATTCAGTGTTAAATAATTTATAAAAGGCCATAATAAATGCGTTTTGAAAAATAGTTTGTGATTTATTCATTCAGTGTTAGTTAATTTATAAAATGCCGTAATAAAACGAAGTGAAAGGCTATCTGCTGCCAAAGGTCGAGGCCCGGTCTCTATTTTTATATATATATATATATATATATATATATATATATATATATATATATATATATATTCCTCTGTGTGTATTTTGGTGAAAAACAATAGGTTTTTAATTATGCCCAATGTGTTAGTTAATTTATAAAAAGCCATAATAATGCGTTTTGAAAAATAGTTTGTGATTTATTTTCGGTCTATATACAACGTTTCATTCATTGCAAGTGTTATAATTTTTAAAATTCGTAATAAACGAAGTGAAATGCTATCTGCCCAGAGGTCGAGGTCCGGTCTCTAATCATATATATATATATATATATATGTTCCTTTGTGTGTATTTTGGTGAAAAACAATAGGTTTTTTATTTATTGCCCATTCTCTGTTTCCTTCGCGGTTATTTCGGCATATATATATGGTGTGGTTTTAATAATATATTTCTTGATAACTTAAAAATTTATAGGCAGCTCTGCAGTAGGATTTTAGAAATGTTAAAAACTTATAAGAATTGCCTGCGGGCCAGTGTTCGAGACCCCGTGCCGGCAAACGAAGCGTAGCACACCCAGCTAATCTTCCTTTGAGCTGTAAATTAGTGTACTTGTTTTTAATTATTGTCCATTCTCTGTTTCCTTCGCGGTTATTTCGGTATATATATATACATATACCTTTGGTACCTTTGGTTAGCTTCCGCCAGAATTGTTCATTCTGACGAAGGTCAAGCTTTTCACTCCACCTTAGACCTAGTTTAACGTGGAATCCGAACCACGCCCCATTAGCAGTCCAGCGTCTTAACACTAGGCCACCTAGGGTACCCATTTATCTACCAACCACTTTCTTTATTGTGTGGAAGGATGAACAGCTGGGTTTTGCCTCGCGCCGGCTGCCGTCGGGTCTCGAACCCGGGGCCGATGGATTCGTAGTCAGCGACGCTACGAATATATATATATATATATATATATATACATACGTGTGTGTATATATATTATATATATACAGGGTGAGTTAAAAGTCTCCATACATAGACAAAATGGTCATAATAAATAATTTAATTTTTAATTTTTTTGCAGGTGATGTGCTGAGATGCCTTTGTCCCAAGAAGAGCGTATAGAGATCATTCTTCTGGCAGGATCAGGAAGCTCTTGCAAGGTTGCCGAGGATTTTAACAGGAGACACGCCCCCGGCACGCACATCACACACGACACCGTTGTAAGCGTTTCTTATTTTACTTCTTTTCATTCTGCACCCCTTTCCTATTCTCTTCGACTATTTTTCCGACTTGTCGGCAATGGCCGGCGGATGATGATGGTGAATCTTTCTCTCTCTTTTTCTGAATGAATGTTAACCCACGAATGATATGTTTTGCTACTTACTTAACCCCTCATTCTCTTCTTTTATCCCCCTATTCCCTTCTTTCTCTCGGGTTAACCTTAGAGTGGATCTTAGGGTCTTTGTTAGCCTTAGCTTCTGTAGATCCTCCTTTCGGGATTTCGGAGAAACTTTTGCTATTGCGCTTGACATATCGAAAGATTTTGATAGAGTCTGGCACAAATCTTTAATTTTGAAATTGCCCTCCTTCGGTTTCTATCTTTCTATCTGTGCCTTCATCTCTAATTTCCTTTCTGGCCGATCTATAGCTGCGGTTGTAGATGGCCACTGTTCTTCTCCTAAAGCTATTAACAGTGGTGTTCCTTAGGGTTCTGTCCTGTCACCCACTCTTTTCCTTTTATTTATTAATGATCGCGTCCCTCACAGCAGTCACTTCATGATTCGGCTGTGAGACACCTGACCTTTGACCTTTCTGCTGTATCTGATTGGGGCAGACGAAACCTTGTGGCTTTCAATGCCTCAAAAACTCAGTTCCTCCATCTGTCTATTCGTCACAATCTTCGACACAACTATCCCCTTACCTTCAACAACACACAACTGAATCCTTCCTCTTCCCTTAACATTCTTGCCGTTTCCTTTTCTCGTGATCTTTCTGGGAAAGATCACATATACTCTCTTTCTAAAACAGCTTCTAAGAGGTTAGATGTGCTGTACCGCCTCCGCAGTTTCTTCACCCCCACTCAGTTGCTGTCTCTGTACAGGGGTCTTGTTCGCCCCTGTATGGAGTATGCTTCTCATGTGTGGGGTGGCTCAACCCACACAGCCATACTTGACCGGGTGGAATCAAAGGCTTTTCGACCCATCAATTCCCCGCCTCTTACTGATTGTCTTCAATCTCTCTCTCTCTCTCTTTACTATCGCTATTATAACGGACATTGCTCTTCTGAACTCTCTACCTGCATGCCTACTCCTTTAAAGAGAGCACGCAGTACCAGACTTTCTACACTATCTCATTCCTTTTCTGTCCAACTATCGGAGCTATTGAAGAATAGGGACCCCAGCCTTCTTTAGTTAGGCTTATAAGGCTAACTAACGAAAATATCACGACCTAACCTAACCAATCGTTAGGTTAACTGTACGCCCTTGACGATTGGTTAGGTTAGGTCATGATATTTTCGTCAGTTAGCCTTATAAAGCTAACTAAAGAAGGCTGGGGTCCCTATTCTTCAATAGCTCCCAACTATCTAATGCAAGGGTTAATCGATATTTTAGTCTTTCATCTATTCAACCGGTAAACTCTGGAACAATCTTCCTCAATCCATCTTTCTTCCTGTCTATGATCTCCCATCTTTCAAACGCAGAGTGTGTAGGCATCTCGAAAACCCCGACCTTGATTTTGGCTCTCTTCTTCTTCCATGGGAGGTGCGCTTTTTGCGGCCATTTGCCCTTGGCCCCTACTTCCTGCATAAGAAAAATCTTTATATATACGGTATTCACGTTTATCTAAAATAATTCATGGTACTATTCTATTCTTGTTATGAACCTTTATGGAATTAGAGTAAACCAAAAATAGAACATGACGAGTGTAATGTTACAATTAGGGTATCTCTGAGTAATTTTATTTACAGAGGGTTGACAAAAGTAAATAAACACTTGTTTTTTCCAAAAAAAATGTATTTGATTATGAAAGTCAGTAAATAATTATAATAGCAAATTTAGTGAATAAAAAATGCAAAGGGGAGAAGAACACGATTTTAAATCTATTAATTCAATTCATTTGTTAACAATCCATAGGTGACCCCGGGTCTAAAGACATCTATTGATCAAAAACACAAACTATATAAAAATGCCAAGGAAATTCTACTCCCAAAGGAAGTCTACACTCGCTATAGAAACAGACTTAATTCTTTAATACACAAAGCCAAAGCTAATTACTATAAACATAAACTTGAAGAATACAAAAGCAATCTCAAACAATACTGGAACCTCATTAACAAAGCGATTAATAAAAACTAACAAAATCCTTTGCCCCGAAAAAGCTATAGTAAATAATGAGTCCATAACGGACAAAATAAATATTTTAAATACTTTCAACGATTATTTCATGGAAGTGGGAGCCAACCTTGCTTCTAAAATACCACCCACAGTGGGGTCTTTCGATACGTACCTAGGCGGCCCTCCGTTACTCCACTCTTTCTTTCTGTCCACGACTACGATACACGATTTAATGACAGTCATAAAACAGTTAAAAAATAAACCTACCCATTAAAAATATACTTAAAAATAAACCTATCATAAACCTACCCATTCCAATTGGTGTCTTCTCAGACTGCCTATAAAAGGCGGTTTATCATGTGATAAAACTTCCCCTTCAAACTGAAACTACAGACCTATTTCCATCCTCCCAACCGTCACGCGTCAGTAGACTATACGAGAGCGTAATATATAATCTAATAAAATTCATATCCAAATACAAAATCATGTACGAACAACAGTTTGGCTTTCTAAGTAAACACGACAAATGACGCGATAACCGCAATATTAAAGGAACTTTATAGCAATCTCAACGACCAAAAACTTCAATAATCATCCTATTTGATCTAGCTAAGGTCTTTGACACAGTACCTTGTGACATACTGTTAAAAAACTCGAACATTACGGCTTCAGGGAACTACCCTAAAGATAGTTCAACTCGTACTTGGCTAACAGGACGCAATTTACACTGGTCAACAAAGTTTTTGTCACAGAGATAATTTTACTTGAACTATATGTAATTTTTTATGGTAATTATGGAAATGAAAACAGAATTTTTCTATCAGCCGCAGTTTTAGAGTGACACACGAATTTACATTACTTAGGATTTGAGTCAGAATAGGAAGGGGCGGGGTCTGCATGTTGGCGGACTACTGCTGGATATTGTCAAGGGATGGCCCAGAGGAGAAATACAAGCGTAAATCATCAGTAGCTACATTTAAAGCGAGTTCAATATGCAGTTTCTACTTTGATATTGCTATTACGTCTATAAATTAATCCAAATTTCATTTTCGATTCACTCAATATTGGTGGGTGATAGACAAATTTTGAGGTAATTTTTTAATTCAGCGGTAAAAAACCTGAAAGATCCACCCATTTTTGTTCATATGACCAAAAAAAAGTTATTTTTTGTCATCCAGTGTTGTAGCACAGGACTCTTTTAACCTTACAGACAAGATGCATTTCCCACGGGGTACCCCAAGGGAGCATTCTGGGACCTATCCTGTTCTTCCTTTACATAAATGACTTTCACAGGTCACTAAATAACTCTTCCTGCTACCAGTATGCAGATGATACTTCAAGCATAATCTCACATAAAGACTCACTACCACTCCAAACGACCACCAGCAATGAATTCCAAAGTGGTTATGAATGGTTTAATGCCAACAAACTATCCTTAAATATTAAAAAAACAGCTTATCTCGTCATCACAAAAAAGAAATCGTTGCCCCCTTTAAATCTACATATACATTCACTCCCTGTTCAGCGAATGCATTCGGCCAAACTTCTGGGAATTACCATCGCTTCAAACCTCTCATTCAAAGAGCACACTGAAGTTTTATGCAACAAATTAGCCAAAGTCTCATTCATAATTACGAAAGTAGGTGCGGCACTCCCAAAACAGGTTCTTCGTTCCATATATGATACCTCACCATGGTGTACCCACACTTACAATACTGCATTAGTGCTTACGGAAGCAAACGAATAGTCGCTACAGCCATTGGTGGTAATGCAAAAAGCTTAATTAGAAAAATCTATAAATCGAACAAGCATAACAAAAGGACAGATCAAATGTTCCAGGAGTTAAACATTCTCAAACTAGGAGAAATTCACAAACTAAACATTGCCTCTTATATGTATCAAATCGTCCATAATACTGCACCAGAAATCATCAAAAACAAAATATTAATTTCCAAAATACAACACCGCTTTAATACAAGACAATCAGACACATTCATCAGAAAACCGAACTATACTCTAGATTGTGCGACTCGATCCTTATCCTCATCTGGTCCAAATCTTTGGAATTCACTTTATCAAGAGGTAAAACAA
This sequence comes from Bathynomus jamesi, assembly GCA_023014485.1. NCBI lineage: Eukaryota > Metazoa > Arthropoda > Malacostraca > Isopoda > Cirolanidae > Bathynomus > Bathynomus jamesi. Next base: position 34,234 of record JAJOZX010011244.1, read on the forward strand.
TTTAGGACATTAAAAATCTTCCAAAGGAAACTGAAAGACAAATTCATCAACTCACACAAGCCATAACTCTGTATCGCCTGTCTTATTTCAACAAAATTTAGCCACATACTCGTGTTTCTATATTCATTTCCATATTTCTATACAGCTAAGCAAAAATAATAATAACTGGTAAAACAAAAACAAATATGAGCAAGGTCAAGGTATCTAAGGTTGTTAAGATACTCAATAAGCAAAGTATTTAATATTTCGACATTTTAATTATGTAATATTTAACTATATAATGTATAGTCTTATTATATTTATAGTTAATTACATTAATAATTAATTAATTATTAATGTTAATAATTGATAATGATACTGATGATATTCCTATTAATAATATTAATATATTTAATTATATTAATTATATTTAATTATATTTCAGCGTCTAATATTCAAATAAATATGAAGGTATAATCTTAGCTGAATACCTATATTAATTATGTGTAGTTATGTGAATGTGTAATCCTAGCTGACTGCATGTATTTTTAAACATGTTTGAAGCTTACAACAGATAATCTCCATGTACTTCTCTCTCTTTGCCTCTGTATCTTTAAAGCTACTGTGCTTTATCTATCAAGATTTACCATACATCTCCATTCTGTCAATAAAGCATAAAATTTACTTGTTAATGACAGTTCTTTGCTATGTAAATATATGAAGGCATTACGATCCTATTTCGCCGAGCGTAGAATGAGCAAGTAAGTGCGGCTCTACAGTAATGTACTGTATATGTGTGTATGTATGACACGTGTATTTATGTATATCTGTGTGTGTGTGTGTGTGTGTGTGTGTGTGTGTGTACTGTATATAACGCTAATGCTAACTACCATAAAATTTAGCGCCGCTACCTAACGCTAAGTATTTCAATAGTTAGTGCCGCTGATACTGAACATTTCAACAGTTAGCGCCGCTAACACTAACGCTAATTTTGTCGCTAAATGTTTTTGAAACCACCCTAATTTGTATATGTTCTGCCTCCTATAATTTACTTACATATATTAGCATACACCTTGATATAATTGGTTGCTAAGGTACAAAAATGTCAATCGCTAATTTTTGAAAAATTAGCTATTAACTTTCTCTAAAAACTCAGCGCCGCTCCCTGTTTCGCTAACAATTTTGAAAATTAGCGGCGCTAATCACAGCACTGTGTGTGTGTGTGTATATATATATATATATACACTAATATTTGTGACGGTCGAACTGCTTGTGAACTTTCTTTCTTTGTTTCTTATGGCCGGCCAAACCACTGGCCAGATTTGGATGAGACTTGGTGGATAGGGATAACTGAGGCCGGGGAAGAAGAGAGGCTATGTGGCGTCGGCCTCCGAGGTCATCTGAGGCCGCCGGAGACCTCTGTATTCCGGGTTGATTGAAAGACAGTGACATCATAGACACGTCATAAAAGATAGTGACATAAAATGGGCGGAGCTCTAGCATATATATATATAGATATATATATATGTGTGTGTGTGTGTGTGTGTGTGTGTGTGTGTGTATACGGGGCTCCAATAAACTTTAGCCCCCCCCCGCCCATGGCCTAAACCATTAGAGGTACAGTAAAACTAAATATACCTTACAAAAGAGAATTTAATCCTGCATTTAAAGAGAAACAATTAAAACTTGGTGTTGTCGCCATTGGCTTCCAAGACAGCCTGAATTCGCTTTGGGTAGCTTGCCAAAAGTGACGTGAATAGATCTTCATCGTTACGCAAATTTGCTAAAACAGTTTCAATGTGTTGCGTCATTGTATCCTTCGAAAATCGATTTGCTGCAGGTTCTTGAAACAAGAGACATTCAACCTTGTCCTTATAAATGATCCAATGTGTTCACAGACGTTCAGGTCAGGAGAATTTCCTGGCCATTCTTCATTTCCAAGAAATCGATCTCATGTTTCCACAACAACCGTTTGAGTGGCTAATGCCTTAAAGCAGGGGGCCTTATCGTGCAGAAGTGTGACCTGATCGACATCCATAACATTGTTTGGGTTTCTTAGAAAAGGAATGACATGCTGGGATAGAATAATATCACGAAAATACTGTCCATCCTAACTCTGATCATTTGGCTTCAGCACCCACATGAGCTTCTTTGCAGTGAACAAAACAAACACACCAACACAGTCTGGACTTTTTTAATAATTCGCGATAATGTTCATTGTCATCGATTCATCTGGTGTTGTGGCTCACACTCGATCATTTTGGTAGTTAGGCCGACGTGTTACGTAAACAAAAAATTCATCGGAGACAGCTAATGCATGAAATCATCCACATCCCAATCTTCAAAATAATGGGCAAACCACATTCTGTCATCGATGTTAAGTTGAGTTTTTCTTGGCTTTGGAAGTTCATGCCAAGGCTTTAAACCTTGCCTATGACGGTACAGTCGAATGATCTCACCACTAACGATCTTTCCTCTCAACACTTCGATCTCTCTAGAAAGTTTAGCACAGCTGTTTTCCGCTTACGCGTACCGCTTTCAATGATGTCCTTTGTTTCCTGAGAGAGTGGCAAATTTGGGCGCCCAGATTTGGTTGTATCCATTTCAATTCATCCAAAGTTTTATTCCAATTTCTTTTGACGCAGTCCTCACTTCTTCGCAATTTTTTGGCAACCCATGAACGTGTTATAAAGGTGGCTCCAGCATCACGAGCTTCCCGAAATGTTATTGCTCGTATGCGATCTATCACACGTTGCCTCTCCGAATCACCAATTAATTAAGAAGCCATTATATTATCACTTTATCAGCTAGAGTAATTTTAATACCTGCAATAAATAAAGAATTTTATATAGTTTTATAATCACTAAAAACTATTTCGATATAAGTAAACATGTAAGCTGCAAATGGGGGGGCTAAGGTTTTTCGGAACCCCTTATGGCCTTATATATATATAAGAACATAAGCTATGTGGCGTCGGCCTCCGAGGTCATTTATATATGGAAATCTACGGTAAAATTATTGAATGCCCGGTTAGGTCAACTGTACGCCCTTGACGATTGGTTAGGTTAAGTTGTGATATTTTCGTTAAAACTAACGAAAATATCACGACTTAACCTAACCAATCGTCAAGGGCGTACAGTCGGACATTCAATTAACCTAACCGGGCATTCAATTAACCTAACCGTACATTCAATTAACCTAACCGGACATTCAATTAACCTAATCGGGCATTCGGTTAACCTAATCGGGCATTCAAGTAATCTAACCGGGCATATATGTATATGTAGTGGCAGAGACGTTTACAAATACTTTAGCGATGTTCCATCAACACAAACACAACCAAGATGACGTCACAGCGCGGGACTTCTTCAAGCATCCTTTCTGCCTTGCCTCTCATCAACTTCGTTACAAGGACTTCTCGAATCTCGACGCACCTCGACCTCTCTCTCCGAAGAACCAGTGACACGAGAGATCTCACCATGTAAGAACGTGTGCAGGCCCCATTTAGGGCCTGGTCATTCACTTAACTTTATATAAAGCCTAATCATTACCTCGCCGTTATTAATATAGAAGTCATTATTGAAGTGCACATTTAATTTCAACATATTTTGTCTCATTCATAATCACTTATTTTGTTCAATAAGGAAGAAAACTCATTCTATCAATCAACCTAATTATGATAGTAAACTTAATTAAAACATTATTTGATCTGCAAAGATCATAGTGACCTCAGCCTTATAATTAACAATCAATCATTAACAAATGACCATTATCATCATCATTATTATTATAGTGCTAAACATTACGCTATATATATATAATGAAAAAAAAACTATGGTATTTGTCATTTACCATTACTTATTCGGACTATAGTGGATTTAATTATCCAGAAGAGTTCCTTGTTCCATGCACTGTCTGTGTGTATCATAAAAACTCAGGGGACCATTCTGAGTTCATTCCCATCTTGAAACGGACATGTTATGTGCCTTGAAAAGTGGACGCTCAATTCTGCCAGTTGAGGTTTAAGTTTTGGTTTTTGGCTAAAAATATAATAGTTACCCTTTTTCTTTGATGTATCAATCTGACGTGAAAGCAGCGAGTCTTTCGCTTATATTGAGGTTCTAAATGTAGCAGGGCTAGGCTTTAAACCCTAGATCCATGTCCCAAAGCTGGATCCTGTCTGCTTTGCAGATAGCTGGTGAGGGAAGCTATATTTATGGACTCTTTGCGAGTGACCCGTTGCCACGTCGGGCTAGCATCATGAAAAATAAAACTATGGTATTTGTCATTTACATTACTTATTCGGACTATAGTGGATTTAATTATCCCAGAAGAGTTCTTTGTTCCATGCACTGTCTGTGTGTATATATATATATATATATATATATATAGTCGGACCTGCTATAACACACGGTATGCGTTCCACAATGTTATAAGTTAGGGATGCGTTTTGCCAAACTGTTTTTCCCTTAAAGTCAATGTATTATTAACTGTTTAACTCTTTTACCAAAATAATTAATACGAAATGGATAAAAAGCAAATATTACAAGAAAAAAATTATTTAATAACGTACATAAATGTAAAATGCATAATTAAAAAATGTTAAAGTACATCGAGAGCATCTTCTTCACCGTCACTTTGGGTTGTAGCAGCAGCTGGTTTCTTACAATACGCAACTAGCGTTGACTGCCTTCCTTTTCCTTTCCGAAATTTCCTTGTAGCATCGGAGATCCTCTAATTTTCTGTTGAATATGCTGCTCCGTTCCATGTTGGGATCATTATCAGCGAGATGTTTTGCAAGGACATCAGCCAAAGAAAATGCTTCCGATAATTTTGCTACTGTGAGCTGTTTTACCGTGCCTCTTCTTCTGGTTCATCATCATTTTCCGAATCCTTCGCTGCTCTTTGTTCTTCAGTCTGCATTAGTTCATCGTTCATTAATTCCTGCGAGTGTCCCGCTAGCAGCTCTTCGATGTCAGTTTACGTACCGTATTTTTGTTTTTTATTATTTATAAACCGCGTAACTTCAAATTATGCGTATAATAACATTTTCATGTGTTAAAAATAAATCGCGTAACTCCGAACGCGCGCGCGTTATAGCAGGTCCGACTGTATATATATATATCGAAACCTACGGTAAAATTACTGAATGCCCCGGTTAGGTTAATTGAATGTCCGGTTAGGTCAACTGTACGCCCTTGACGATTGGTTCGGTTAAGTCGTGATATTTTCGTTAAAACTAACGAAAATATCATGCCAACCTAACCAATCGTTAAGGGCGTACAATTAACCTAACCGGGCATTCAATTAACCAAACCGGCATTCAGTTGACCTAACAGGGCATTCAGTTAACCTAACCGGGCATATATATATATTATATGATGAATAAAACCACGAAGGAAAGGAAACAGAATGGTGCTGGTGCTCAAGCGCTTTCGTCATAAAATTTTTCACGTGTTACTTTCGTGAAATAATTTTCATATATATAATATACAGGGTGTCCGAGAATTATCTGTACAATTTTTGGCTGTTATTAAAAGTCAACCATGAAGTGTAGAAATTCCAGTGTTGTCCCATTTTACAGAGAATCTCATTAAGTTTTTTTTGATACCAAGTTTTGACAAGTTTTTTAGAAATTCCAGTGTGTCCGAACATTATCTGTACAATTTCATCTTTTAATAAAATTCTTGATAACACACGTAAAATTCAAACAAGATTATTTAGATCTGTATTTCAAAAGTTTCTTTTATTAAAGTAACGTTGTTACAAACATTCGATATGTGCACCATTAGTGATTCGCAAAACATCCAATCGATACTCCAAATGTTGCCATGTACGCTGCAGCATATCCACAATCCACATCAATTCGCTCAATAGCAGCTGTGATTCTTGCTTTTAAATCATCAATGTCTGTCACCCGCGTACATTTCTAAAAAACTTGTCAAAACGTGGTATCAGAAAAAACTTAATGTGATTCTCTGTAAAATGGGACAACACTGGAATTTCTACACTTCATGGTTGACTTTTAATAACAGCCAAAAATTGTACAGATAATTCTCGGACACCCTGTATATATATATATATATATATTATATATATATATATATATATATATATATATATAATATATATATATATATATATATTATATATATATATATATATATATATTATATATATATCGTTCAACTTCCACACAGGCAACGTTCCTTGTATCAAATGATGAGCTCATTAACTCGCATAAAAACAATAATAAATTGTAATATTGATATTATTATTGTTGTGTCGCTGTTGATATTGTTTTAAATTGTCTATTATTGTATTACGAGGGCCACTCAGTATATTTTGCCCCACTTTTTTTTTTTTCCAAGTTTCTTTGTAAATTCCAGAAATTTTGTACACAAGTAGTTACATACCTTTTTTACAAGTTTTTATTTTTCAACATAGTCTCCATCCTTTTCTACGGCTTTCCTCCACCTCACCTCGAAACAAGGGCCTTCATTCCTTGCTGGTAAAAGTCCGCTGGGTTCCGCTGCAGCCACCTCTTAACCTCCTCAACAACCTCATCGTCATTCCGAAACTTTCTTCCACGAATAGCATCCTTCATTGGCCCAAACAAATGGAAGTCTGAAGGTGCCAGATCCGGGCTGTATGAAGGGTGGGGTAACACAGTCAAGCGCATTTTTGTGATGGCCTCTCTTGTTTGCAAACTGTTGTGTGGTCTTGCGTTATCGTGCAAAAGAAGGACGTCTTACAGTTTTCTCTCCGGTCGAACTCGCTTTATACGTCTCTGGAGTCTCTGTAGGGTAGCAATATATGCCTCGGAGTTGATTGTTTGTCCTTTCTTCATAATGTCCACTAGAATCACCCCTTTCATGTCCCAGAAGATGGTGGCCATAATCTTTCTTGCAGAGGGAGCCATTTTGAACCTTTTCATGCGTGTGGAGTCTGCGTGATGCCACTCCATGGATTGACGTTTTGTTTCAGATTAAAAGTGGTGTACCCACACGGAAATTTCATCGCCGCAATTTCATCGCCGGGAAATTACATCGTAAAGAATTTTAATCGCTAGGAATTTTGATCGCAAGGAAAATACATCGCCACACCATAGAAATATATATTATTTTAGTTAATGTATAATATTTTATTTGAAAAAAAAAAGTAAATAGTATTTATTTTTATTTGCATTCAGTTATATTAATAAATAAAAAATAAGATATAAAAAGTAAATAGCAATTATTTTTATTTACATTTATTTATATTAATAATATATAAAATTTTGTTACTTATTATTAATCATTACTATTAATAAACGAATATAAATAACGAATAATAGAAACATAAAAATAAGAAAAATTAATTAAATGCAGAACTTGTAAAATTTTAGAAACCAAAATTGTGAGCAATACCTCGTAAATAATCGAGTACTTCGCGATTTTCATAATCATTTACGATGCGCTGGATTCTTGCTGCTGCAACATCTCTATATTTCTTCTTAGGAGGAATTTTTGCACCGGCGACATATTGTTCTATTTTTCCTTCGTTTCTGCTTTGTTCGTCTTTTAGGGTTTTTATGAATTTCCATATTGTTGGATGAGAAGCCCCAATTAATTCGCTGAATGCTCGGTGCCATCCTTCGCATGAGTTATTTGTTTTAGGAGCACCTTGTAGGGCTGTATCAAAGCAGTTCCATAATGTATGGGCAAAGCGAGGAGGAGGAGGTCGGCGAATTAAACGACGATCAGGGCGGCCAATCCACGTATCTTCCATATAATCTAAAACTGGCTGAGCTTCCTCTGGAAAATTATTATTATCACACAAATCTTCAAAACAACGAACTACGTCATTAAGTGGCACGAATGCGATGGCTGTGATCATGCGCATTTTCAATGCAAATTCTGTATCATTTTCATACAATTGCTGCAGTCGGTTTGTCTGAAGATTTCGAAAAATACATTGGGAGAAATGAAAAAAGCAACCTTTTTGTTGATAATTTGGAGAGGCTGCACTAAAGGCATTGATCGCTGCAAGCTCGAAATCTGTCATAATCGTCGTAGGTGACAAGTTTGGTTCCAAATTTTTTAGTTCCACTAAAAGTCTGCTGTAAGTATTTTCATTTTTTCGAGTCAATAACGCATAAACAACGGGAATAATGTATTGTATAGAGTTGTTCGAATAAAGGTGGAACAGTCTTAAAAGTTCCATCTGCATACCAACATCTTGAATTAGACAATAACTGTAGATTTCGCTGAGTAGAAAATATCAAGATTCTATTTGGGCCATCGTTGCTGTCGAACAAAAGAAAAGGTTCATTTGAATGTGTCACTCGGTACTCAGGAGGAATGTTCAAATCATTTAAAGTCGCTGGATTGGGAGGCACTTGTCCCGCTTGATTTCGAGTGTTTCGGATTGTCTTCTTTAAAGATTCTGTAGGGGGCATCTGGCCGACGACTGCTTGAGATAACCCAATGTAGGCTTGTGTTACAATACAATGAGTCCCATCTTGAGTCGTGCGAGCTTTCTCTTTCACTGCATTGAGAACCTTGGTTACTTCAACACGAGCACTATTGCCTGCATGATTGTGTTCTACAATTCGTTTGGTAATTGAGCAATTTTCTGAATGAAGGCGTGCCCGACAACGCGTTTTGTAAAATTGATCGCATTTCCAAAATACTTTTTGTCCACTTGCCTTCTCTCTAACAAATAGATGACCATTATCAATCAGTTTCCGCTGATTCCTTGTGCTTGAAACATAGTTGAGGGGCAGATTGAATGTACTGCCTTTTCTTATATAATATAAACAACCACGCACCGACAATACCAATTTGTATTATAATTTCAAATAATATAGACTCCAAAATCTTAAAGGTCTATTTTAATGACTACAGGGGCGGGGCTTTTATGCGGGTAAGAACAAATGGGCTAAAACTAATCAATGATTAAATTCGTATTATAATTTTTTAATAATATAGACTCCAAAATCTTAAAGGTCTATTTTAATGACTACAGGGGCGGGGCTTTTATGCGGTGAAGGACAAATGGGCTAAAACTAATCAATGATTAAATTCGTATTATAATTTTTTAATAATATAGACTCCAAAATCTTAAAGGTCTATTTTAATGACTACAGGGGCGGGGCTTTTATGCGGGGCAGGACAAATGGGCTAAAACTAACCATTTTCATCTTGTAACCTTTCTCCCATCTTATCTTCTTAAAATAGTCCCTGCATGCTAAAACTAATCATTTTAATCTGATAACCTTTCTCCCATCTTATCTTCTTAAAACAGTCACCTGCATTTACGTCAAAAAGGGCCAAAATGGGACACTTAATCATAATCTTATAATTATCAGTCCCATGATCATTTAAAGCTTCACATGTATAACTTATATATATGTATACAATTAACAATAACAATCATTTGTATTTGTATAAACAAATTTGCATAACAAATATTAAGAACATAAAATTATTAAGAAAAATTAATTCAATGCAAATCTTGTAAATATATATATCTATATATATTATATTTAGAACATATTGTAAATATTTTTTAATTTATTTTCTATTTTGCGGCGATGTATTTTCCTAGCGATGAAAATTCCTAGCGATGAAAATTCCTGGCGATGAAATTTCCCGGCGATGAAATTCTTGGCGATGAAATTCTTGGCGATGAAATTGCGGCGATGAAATTTCCGGACACGACCCATCTCCAGGCGCAATTCGTGAAAGGAAGTCATTCCCTTCTGTCTCGTATCGAACCAACGACTCAGGAGCAATTTCTTTTCTTTGGCCTTTGTGATCTTCAGTCAGTTCGGGAGGAACAAACTGTGAACACACTTTTGAGTATCCCAGTTGTTGAATTATCGTATTCACACTTCCTTCACTAATTCCTAGCTCCAGTGATAGCTCCTTGTATGTGACGCGCCGATTTGATCGAATGATGCTGTTAGCACGTTGCACATTGTGAGATGTCACAGTCGATGCCGGGCGACCGCTGCGTGGCTCATCATCGAGGCTGGCTGGCTCTCCCTCTCTCCGATGATCTCACACGTTTAGACCAGCGTCTAACTGTGCTTCGATCAACAACAGCATCTCCGTAAACGTTTTGCAGACGTTTGTGAATATTTCCAACTGTTTCCTTCTCTGCGGTTAAGAACTCGATAACAGCTCTCTGTTTACGACGCACATCACTGTCAGACGCCATTTTCGAAACTGCGTTAACCATCGGTTTTATACAAGGGCGTTTAAAAACGGTTTTATACAAGGAGGGGAGGTTCAAACTGGAAAAATCCGGTTATGTGAAGCGCAGAAAGTTCAAACTTACGGCCCAAAAGACATTTCAGCCCCATGGCCTATTATTTAGCTAAGAAAAAGGGGTGGGGCAAAATATATTGAGTGTGTGTTATTATATGTCACTCTTTGTATACCTTTTGTATGCCTTATAAATGTAGCAAAGAACACTAAAATTATTATTATTATTATTATTATTATTATTATTATTATTATTATTTATAATTATAATGAAGTAAATTTTGGGGGTGGAAAAACAAAGGTGTCTATTTACTTTTGTCAACCCTCTGTAGATAATGTTTACGAACTAAAATAAATGAAGACATTTCTGTAATTTCAAAGTTTGTATTTGTTTTTAAACATTCGAACTGGCGTCTTAATATGCCTTCTGAGTAACCATGAAACCATTTTGCAGTCGCAGACGAAGGTCATATTTTCATAATTTTCAACACGACTCCATAAGCCAGTAGGACGCGCGCGTGGTATGCCTGTCAACAACATTATTGAATCGTAAAATTAAGCAGCGTGCGCTCACCATCCTCTAGAGTGGAAACAAAAACTTCCTGGCTCAGTGGACCATTTCCATGCCTGTTCACCGCTTGAGAGACGATCGAATACTCCGTAAAAGGACTCAAACTGTTTACGGTGAAAGATGTTTCAGTCACAGTCTCGAAGTGAAGATCCTGATTTGGGGAACTGAAATTTTGAAATGATAACCTTATCATTTAATAGATAAACAATAATATATATATATATATATATATATATATATATATTATATATTATAATATATATATATATATGCACCCTACAGTACCCTGTACTAATTACATATACAGTGTCCCCCCAAAAAATGTACCCACTATTCTAATGATTTGCATTTAAAAGTGTGTGCGTCTTTGGGACCACTCTGTATATGTATTTAGTTAAATATATAACAGTCAGGCAGTTGCTTACCTCTTTTCTTTAACGCCTATTCTGTAGGACACAATGTCCCCGTGAGTTAGGCGGGGCTCTGGGGGTTCCCATGAGATCTGAAACGAGGTTGAAGACAAACCCAGCGCTTTAAAGTTAAGGGGAGGTCCCCCAGGGGGCTCTCCGTCCAAAATTACCTGAAGAGTCTGCAGTAAATCAAATAAAAATTGATTTGTCTTTTAACATTTCAAATTGGTTTAAAATAGTGTGTATTCAATATTTCTGTATAGTTAGCTGGTATTAATGTATACTACTACTATACTACTACTACTACTACTACTACTACTAATAATAATAATAATAATAATAATAATAATAATACCTCTGATGCTTTGGAAGAGCCGATGATATTATGTGCCACCAAGGAAAAGAAGTAAGTTTTTGCTGGCTTTAGGTTCCCTATTTTGACCTCCGAGAAACGACCTTCTACCTCCATTTCTTGCTCTTTGGAAGTCGAAAGGTCATCGTCGAGAACGAGGTTAGAATCTAAAAGAAAAAGGAAACTTAAAAGTATTATTATTACATAAACAAAAACAACACTTACAGTTGATATATATATATATATAATATATATCTTATAATATAATATATATATATGTATATATATATATACAGGGTGGGCCGTAAGTTTCCATACATAGGAAAATTTAAATTATGGTCTTCACGTGCGTCGGTATTTGGATCAGCAGCAGTTTCCGGATGCTTGGATTGGTCGGCGTGGTCTGTGGAGTGGCCTCCCAGATCCCAGATCTCACCCCCCTTGATTTCTATCTTTGGGGGCACTTGAAGCCATGGTGTATCAGGAAAAGATACGAGACATAAATCATCTAAACTCTAAAGGACGTATCACAACGCCATACAAGCATAACGTCAACTGTGCTAATGCGTGTTCATCAACAGTGGGGAACACGTATTGAAATGTGTTTTCAAAACAATGGCAACCATGTAGACTGTAGAGCATATTATATAAATAAAAATGGTTGTCCATAAAAAAATGTATTTTTTTCCTATGTATGGAAACTTACGGCCCACCCTGTATATATATCATGCAGGAATCCGCGGCATTAACTTTTATCCCGTCGTATGAGTTCGAACCCTGGTGGAGTGATGTGTATATACGCAGTATATTCTTTGCTTTAAGTAATAAAGTAAAAATACAATTAAATAATAATAATAATACCGAGAAAAGTTGAAAATATTCCATCGTAAATTTTAAAAAAATTTATTTTTTAAATTTCACTTTTTAAAGTGAAAAAGATGTAAAGAGATTAAAAATTCTCCTTTTGAGGAAGGAAATAAATGATAGGAAAAAAAAAAAATGAATTCCTTGAAGAAAAATTGAGAGAATTTATAAATTAATTTTTGAGATTTGAAAACTTAAAAAAAAAAAAAAAAAAAAATTAATAAATTCAAAAACATAAAAAAAAAATGTTAGATTAATAAATGACAAAAAAAAAAATTACATTTTTAGTGCGCAAAATTTCGATATATTATAACAAAATTTTTATTAATCATATTTTTTGTCATCTGTTAAATATATTATAATTAAAATAATATCATAATGGATAATATAGATTTTTTGGTAAAATGTTTAATAAAGGTTTGCCTTTCAGACAGTTTTTTTTTGTTCGTAATTAATTAACTCTTGGAGAAACTCGTTATTCCGTATTTACGATGAGAAAGACAGACAGATGCTGCCGTTGTTTGTGTCAAAACGATAAAATGAATCTACGCACCAAACGACGGTTCATTATCCCTCAACTTCCAAATCTAATTAGGATGACCTACTCTGATGAATAGACAGAAATGTGTGAAAAAGAATATATATATATATATATATATATATATATATATATATATATATATATACAGTATATAGGGTGTCCACAAAAGTATCGTACAAATTTCATTTCTAATAAGCTAAATTTGTTTGATTCTTTATTTACTCTCTCCTCTCTCTCTCTCTCTCTCTCTCTCTCTCTCTGTATATATATATATATACTATTACTCCGGCGCCTCGGTGGTGTAGTGGTTAGCGCGCTGACTACGAATCCATCGGCCCCGGGTTCGAGACCCGACGGCAGCCGGCGCGCAGCAAAACCCAGCTGTTCATCCTTTCATACAATAAAGAAAGTGGTTGGTAGATAAATGGGTATACCCTAGGTGGCCTAGTGTTAAGACGCTGGCTGCTGATGGGGCGTGATTCGGATTCCACGTTAAACTGTAGGTCTAAGGTGGAGTGAAAAGCTTGACCTTCGTCAGAATGAAACAATTCGGGCGGAAGCTAACCAAAGGTTATAGTGCTCGAGAACCAAAGGTTATATATATATATTAGGGTGGTTCTTATTTTCGAAATTGCAAATTTCACCGTCTCACCCCTCAATATATTCCATTTGACAAAAAAACAAAATGTGCAAATCTCAAGTAATTTATAAATATTGTTATTGGTGCCGCACAAGGACTCAAATTTAGTTAATATTGAAACATAAATACACGAATTTTTTATTAGCGTCCACTATAAGGGCAAATAACAGCCGTTAAAGAACGGCATAAACTAAAATAGACATTGACTACTGATTAATTAGAAACTGATTTGAACTAAACATTTTAAGACTGAAAGCATAGTAGATTTGGCCTAGTAAGGATTGTTGCTTATGAGGTATCCTTAAATATTAATTGATTTTAATAAAACTTCTTTGATGCACGTTTTATATTAATAGGAAAAAAAATGCGGGGATGAGACCCCCAAATTTTGGTTGATTGGGTAGTTCTTATATGTATAGGAAAAATTAAATATATAAAATTTCGGGGTTTCATCCCCGCATTTTTTCCTATTACTATGAAACGTGTGCCATAGAAGTTTTATTAAAATCAATTAATATTTAAGGGTGCCTCATAAGCAGCCATCCCTACTAAGCCAAATCTATTATGCTTTCAGTCTTAAAATATTTAGTTCAATTCAGTTTCTAATTAATCAGTAGTCAATGTCCATTTTAGTTTATGCTCTTCTTTAACTGCTGTTATTTGTCCTTATAATGGACGCTAATAAAAATTCGTGTATTTATGTTTCAATAATTAACTAAATTTTGAGTCCTTGTGCGGCACCAATAACAATATTTATAATTACTTGAGATTTTGCACATTTTGTTTTTTTGTCAAATGGAATATATTGAGGGGTTGAGACGGTGAAATTTGCAATTTCGAAAAATAAGAACCCCCGCAAGGGGGTTCTAAGCTCGTGCTCTTGAGTGCTCTTTGTGCTCGTTTGTACGTGCTTGTTCCTGGAGGTTTCACGTGCGCCCTCCCGGCCCTAGCACCCAAGGATGATGGGGCTCGACCCTGCAGTCCTTGTCATCCTTGGTCTTTTTCTACTTCGACTGTCCCCTCCAACCTTTCTTTTTCCTCTGTCTTTCCTCTCACTTTTTCTTTGTTTTTCTGCTGAGATATGCCCTTTAAATAGAGGCGAATCGGTTCTTCCTGAACTAAAAAAAAAAAAAAAAAAATAAATATATATATATATATATATATATATATATATATATATGTAAACACTTAGGTCACAGATGTTTTGAGCGTTAATTATGAGTGTGGAAGTTTCCTTTATTCGTAAGGCCTTTATATAAAAAATTTGTAATTATACCTAAAGGGTAGATTTCAGCTTGTAAATTGTGTAAGTTCGTTAAAGGCAGTTTCAACTGTATATGGTACTTGCGCTGTGTAATAAAGCGAAATATAGCCTCAGCTTTGTAAACAGCGTCTTTTTGTAAATGAAGAATTGAGATAGAAAGGTAAAATTTCATTGTTTTAGGAAGCGCCACCGCCCGTAGAGAAGCGTAGTGAAGACACTGAGGTCGGGGGTTTGACCCCCGATGGTTCTGGTAATAATATAATCGAGGAGTTAGCTCGATGGGCAGCATTTGTTTTATTTGAGCGCTGTGCCATTCTCTGACCTTCTGACTGATTATTATTATTATTATTATTATTATTATTAGTATTATTATTATTCCACCTATATAGTAGAGGTAATTAAGATATACACATTAAATCTTACCTGAGTGTTCATAATATCTTAATGAATATTTCGTTATGGGAGTGTTGCCATTTCTTGGAGTACTCCAACCCAATTCTACATACCGAGACCCCTTTTCCGTGACGCGTAGAGATCGAGGAGCGCTTGGAGGCTCTGAAATGTGTATATATATATATATATATATATATATATATATATATATATATATATATATATAGCTTTTCCCCTTTAAACTAAATAATAAATAAATAATAAACTTGGTATTTAAAATTTATCTTTTATTATTTTAATAATTTCTTATTTAAATTAAATAAAAGGTTGATGCAGAATCTTCCATCAGTTTGCCCTTCATTTTTTCATTTTCTCTATCCACACAAAAATGTCAGTCACGCTACAATACATCCCACTTAACGATGGAGAACTCATAGTCTCCTCCACTTTCCTATCTATAGCCAGTATTCGAAGTGCTAAAACTTCATCCTGACACATTTTATACTTTCATTTATAGACTGACTTACATTATATAACAGAGGCGGGTGAGATTTAGAAGTTTTTAACGCGTTAAGAAATTCTTTCTTACCCAAAACGAAAAGTCTGATTTCTCTAGAGTTACTTCCGAAGAGGTTTGAGGCCGTACAGACAAACTTTCCTCCGTCTGTTTGGTCCACATTTTTAACAATCAACTCGAAAGTTTCTGTATTGCTTTCACCGTCGGAAGACGAAGAATGGCGAATCTCGTATCTTTGGGAACAGAAAGACTTTATCATTGAATTATATACTGGTTATAGCACTCTGGAAGAAAGGAAACTCAGGAATAAAGATTGATGTTGAATTTTCTTTACGTGTTTCTCATTCAATAATTAAGCTTGAGAGGGGGAGGGGGAGGACGTAAAAAGAATGTAATGATTGGGTTGTTTAACTTCCTTCGCGACATCTTAAAAGGTCATATGACAGAGGAGACCTACAGCTTTACGTGGGATCCGAACCACGGGTCGCTACGTAGTCCGGACGCAGCGGACGGTCTCCCATCCAACTACTATCCGACCCAATGTCGCTTGGCTTCACTCATCAACGGGAAGTGGTGTTACGACATTGGCCACGACGTCTTCAAAGGTTGAAAAGGAGAGAGAGAACCAAGAAACATATCGTAGACAGGAAATTTTATTGATACTCTAATAACCTAACTTTAACTAATCTAACGTAAAGATGACCTAACCTAATCTAGCTCGAAAAAAATTACGATAAAATTTCACGTTGAGAAAATATCGTCAGTCCGAACAGAGATTACCTGCTCTCTCTATCCGATAGTCCTATGCAAGAGAGAGAGAGAGAGAGAGAGAGAGAGAGAGAGAGAGAGAGAGAGAGAGAGAGAGAAATTATCCTTAATGGCAAATAAAAATTTTGTATAATTTTTTTAATATGCTTTAAATTCATTAAAATCTAACGAAATCCATAAGTATGAATTAGACCCCCGTTTTAAATGCATAAGACTTTCGAAATAAAGTTAGCAAACTGGATAAAAACATAGTAAAGAAAATCACTGAACATGTCGAACGACTGAATGTACCTTCGAATTACAACCAGAATGCAACAGGTTTTTGGATTGGTTTTTAAAAACTTGTTTCACTTGACGAAACATGCATTATTTTCATGATAGGGATATCTGGAGGTTGCTTAACGCCCTACGTAACCAATGGTCGCTACATCATCTGAACGCGGGAGACGGTCACCCATCCAATTACTGTACTAATTAGATTGAACGTCGTTTAACTTCGTTGATCTAACGGAAGCGGCGTTGCAATGTTTCTCTATTATTAGTTTCATGAAAGGACGTACAGTCCTTGAGATCAGGGTTACTCAACCTAGTGCCCGCGGACGCCATGGTGTCCGCTAAGCACTTTATAGGTGCCGCGCGGGCTACCTATGTATTAATCAGTTCTAGCACGAGGTCGGGAATTTAATTAATTTCAACCTCTTTGGTCCCCAAAAGTTCGCTTTTGCTATAAATTTCTTCCGACAAATTCATAAAAATTGTAATAGTATACGTGCGTATGTATATTAAAACAGCCGCTACCATCCAGATCTTTCCAAAAGCGAGTTCATGTCACCACAATCAGCTGTTCTCCAAGTACATACTCAAATTTTTGTAAAAAAAAAACCAAGCCTCAATTCAGAAAAAATATAGCGCGCGGTAGGAACGAAAACTTCCTCGAGTGCTGATCGCTCGAGTGCACACTATAGCTTCTCAGCAATGCTTTGTGGGAGGCGCCATGTTGACCAATCACTCTTTGCTTATCACTGGACGAAGCAAAATGTTTTTCCATTCACTTTTACAAATTTAATTCTCAAACTTATTATTCCTATTCAGAACTATTTACTTGTCAATAACCATTGAGAACTACTATTTTCCAGAATTCTGTAGTATTTCACACCACAGTAAAATTAACGTAACTTTAAAACGAGCTTTCAAAATTACTTGCAGAAAGCATTGTAGTCTATCTTTAGCAAAGCTGATAATACCGCTTTCAACTTTACTCTGTAATCAGTATTCATTATATCTTTGTTTAACAAACTAATAAGTAGTAACACATTTAGCAGTTTATGTGGCTAGGAACTAATTCATGATTAATTTGCCCAAGTACGTTATTATTAGTGGCTTTTATTTTTTAAAATTTCACTTTTTTAAGGGGGGGCGGTCCGCCCGGGTGACAGCCAAGAGGAGGGTGCCATCGGGAGAGTTGAAATGCCAGTACAAGTTTTCAAACCAAATGAAAAATTCGCCAAAGTAAGAAAAAAATTTTTAAAATGTTCAAACTATTATAACAGCTTAATGTTAATTTCCACTATAAAATAAATTATGATCCAGTTTTGAAAGAACATTTTGTAAGGATTAAGCATTCTATTCCATCTGGGAGGAGAGTGGCTTCGTATTTATCTCCAAAGATTCAGAATGAGTTCATTTGTCTTTTGGGGAATTACGTCAAAGAGAAAATAGTGGCTGATATCAAGAAAGCAAAGTATTTTGGGATTCTTTTTGACAGCACTCCTGATGTGTCCCACACTGATCAGATGTGTGAAGTGATCAGATACGTGCATATTGAATGTGACAAAGTTGAAGTAAAGGAATCATTCTTGGGCTTCTTCCCTATTGCCGGAAAGACTGCTGCTGAGCTCACAGGGGATATCCTGAGACATCTGGAGAGAGATGGACTGGACATAAACCTGTGCCGTGGTCAAGGATATGACAACGCTGCAACTATGGCTGGGATTCATGGTGGTGTTCAGTCAAAGATCAAAGAGATTAATCCTAAGGCTTTGTTTGTGCCTTGTGCAAATCATTCTCTGAACCTTTGCGGAGTGCACTTATTTGGAAGCGTTTCTTCATGTGTGACTTTTTTTGGAACCTTGGAGAGAGTCTATTCCTTCTTTTCAGTCTCAATTCATCGATGGGAAGTGCTGATGGAGAATGTAGGCATGACAGTCAAAAGACTTTCCCAGACAAGATGGAGTGCTCATTATGACGCTGTGAAACCAGTGAAGGCAAATTTTGAAAAGCTGACCTCAACCCTTGAAGTACTGTGCGATCCCAAAGAAAATGTGGACACAAGAGGATCAGCTCAGATTTTGCTGTCTGCTGTATGTGATTTCTCTTTTTTGAGTTACCTTTCTTTCTGGTGTGAAGTCCTGGAAGAAATTAATCTCACAAAAGTATTTGCAAACAGTTGGAATCAGCCTTGAAAAGTGCATTGTGAAGCTCCAAGCTCTAAAACTGTTTCTTGAAGATCAGCGCAATGAAATTGTGGAGAGGGCCATTCATTATGCAACTACAAATTGTGAGGAAATGGATATTTCTATGGAGAGAAGAGGGAGAGTAAAGCTCCGAAAAAGGATGCCAGGAGCAGGCCCGGCCCTAGGGTTGCTGGCGCCCCGGGCAAGCTGAACTTCGGCGTCCTTATAAGTATAATTTTTAAAAATTTTCACAAGGAGGAAAAACTGCAAATGTAGGAATAAAGAGTTTATTACAATATACAAGCTAAAGAAAACAGTTCAAACACAGCATCAAAGTTTCAAATCCTTTCATTAATATAACTAGAAGAGAGAGACCGTATCTACATTACTGGCAATGATCTCCACACATTTCTGTTACAATCAAACACTGAGTGGAGGATGGTTGTGTGAGAGAAAGTCCGAAGGGTGCCGTTGATCTCCTAGAGATCTGTACTACGGCCTCTGCAGAACAGTGCAAGCCACAGAGGCCGTAGCACTTCGGCATTGGTCCTAGGGATGGACTTCTAGCTTCTGAAGCCTGCAACAAGTTACATGACTTACATTTATATATGACTTATAAATAAATCCATAATCAAACTCAATGTGATAGTTAATGAATGCTGACAAATTAGCATACTGTATTCATGGTACAAAAGAAAAGAAAGTGAATTAAGAATTTAATAAGAATAAGTTAAAAACAATTAAAAGCAAACAAAAAAAGAGGCATTCAAATTGGTACAGAATCTGAACAAATTGAGAAGCATACTATATATTCCGTTAAGTTCATGATGATAAAAACTGTAGACGTAACGAATTTTCTCCTAATAAATTAAAGAATATGAACAAAAGAACAGATGCTGAAAAACATACATTATCCTAACTAAAACATATTTTTTCTCGACTTTAGATCTGCAAATGTTTTCATAGCACTTTCTATATCTATCTTTTTTACAAGCTCATTTTCTATTGACAAAATTGCCAAAGAATTTAATCTGTCTTGTGTCATGGACGACCGTAAATATGTCTTTATAAGCTTTAGTTTACTAAAGCTTCTCTCTCCCGTGGCCACAGCTATAGGTATCGTAAGCATTATTCTTAATGCAACCCACAGATTTGGCATGACATCCTGTAACTTATTACTGTTGATGAATCTAACGGCTTCTATCGGAAGCTTTACATCTCCAGGAAATAATTCTTTTGCAATATCTAGTTCAGTCAAGAGATCACATCCGTTAATATCACTATTTTCTTGGTACCTTAACTTATCCTCCAAACCTTGACATGCTAATCTCAGTTTATTTTTATCTGGCAAATCTTTTGTTATTTAGAAATCCCCATGTGTTATTGAAACTTTGTAACTGTTCAAATCTCTCTGATAAAGAATTAATAGCTGTGTCGAGTATTACATTGAACACATGATTTTTAAATCTTTTTTCTGGGTCATCTGTATTTGGAACCTCGTCAATGCACTCATACTCAAACTGCCTTCTTTTTCGGCTTATTCTTTTACTTTTAAAAATGGGCTCTACATCTAATTCTGTAGCTAATTCTTTTGCTGATGCTAATGCTCTTTCATATCCATTTGCACGATAATCAATTAAGCAAAGGTGGGCACCCTGGCCTCAAAAAGGACCGACGGTCCCGGTCCTTGCCTCAAACTGGACCGACGGTCCCGGTCACGGTCCTTTCTGAAGATAGGACCTAGGAACGACTCGGTCCTCGGTCCTGCCTGTTCGGCAGGCACAGCAAGCACTTGTACTCCAGGTTCTGCTCACCCTTGGGGCCCAGGTATTCAAAGTATTTGTCCAGGTACGGCCAGGGATTGCCGGGTTCAGTTCTTCCGCTAGGAGCTCCAGTTGCTTGACTTGAAATTGAAGCACTAACATCAGTAGATTCTTCGTCTCCTCCAGGTGTTGAAACAAGTTTCAGTTCAGTCTCAGTCTCTTTCTGAGTCTTCTGGAGGAAACGATCCATCTTCTTTAGAACTTCAAATAATCACTAAACACACTAAAATCACTAAAAAAGACCGTCCGGAATTGCTTAAAAATGGACCGTCGCTCCTCATTTCGGTCCTCACTGAGAAAAGGACAGACTTTCCCGCTCACGGTCCTTAAAAAGGACCGAGTTCCTGGAGTTCGGTCCTTTTGGAACTCGGTCCTGCCCACCTTTGCAATTAAGTAATTAGTGACACTATTCATTAATGAAACTGCGGTAGACAGTTCCACAGAGGTGTTCTGCATAGTTTTGCTGACAACATTTACTCTGCCTAAGACATCATACCAGACATTCATCATCACTAGAAAACTGTAATCTTCTATTTGTGATACAAGAGTCTCTGCTTCATGTCGCATTGCAGGATCAGAAGCAGGCATTTCTGAAAGTTCATAAAGTTCCTACAAATGTAGGAATAAAGAGTTTATTACAATTAACGATATTCACTCAAAGTACAACTAAACATTCTCAAAATGGAACCATGTATGAAAATATAAGAGACAGTGTTGCCACTTTTGTCTGAGGTAAATCCACAAAAAAATGTAAAAATTCCACAAAGTGGCAACACTGATGAGATATCATAGGATGGCAGCGCTGCCAGGCGTATGTAATTTGTGCTCAACGCTCACCTACGCGGCCACATCAACCCATGTGACATGTCATCCCATGTCGGGCCAAACTGACCTTAGCTTTATTGGTAGTCTCTAATGCTATTGGCTAATATAATGTTATAATCCCTGAAAATTTTACTCCACATCAGGAAATTTTCACATTTGACTTTTATTTCATTTTATTTTATTTATTTATTTTTAGATTTTTCGCTTTGTATTTGGAAGATCCCAAACGCATGACGTGGCGCCCCTTAGCATGTGGCGCCCCGGGCAACTGCCCGAGTTGCCGGTACCTTGAGCCGGCCCTGCCAGGAGAGATGGCAAAGGATGCTGGTCTCACATTGCCAGAGGAAGTAAAAAGGGCTATGTTTGAATGTTTTGATCGCTTTCATCAAGAATTGGAGATTCGTTCTAAGGCAATGGATCAAATTCTGTCAATCTTCGCTGTTATTCAGCCAAACACTTTGGTTGTTGCAACAGAAGAAGAACTTCGGAAGTATATTCCAAATTTGACTCAGATTTTCGATGAATTCTCTGATGAAGATAGTGTGGAAATTGGACGACTTCGGAGGTATTTGGAAGCTGCCAAAATCAGCGTTGAAGAGGCAAAGAAATGGACAGCATTGTAGTTTCTGGAGTTTATTGTGAAATGGGATTTTTGTGAAGCTTTGCCAAGCTTGTCACTGTGTTTGAGATTCTTTTTGGCTGTCTATGTGTCTATTGCTTCATGTGAAAGAAGTTTTTCCAAAATGAAATTGATAAAAAATTTCTTTCGCTCGACCATGAGTCAGACAAGATTGACAAATCTGGCTTTACTTTCAATTGAACATGAATATGCAAAGAAGGTGAATTTTGATGAGGTCATTGATCAAGTTGCAGAAATTAAGGCTCGAAAGCAGAGACTGTGAATCCTCTCTATTTACCTTTGAAGAATAGGCTGAGCGTTGAGACTGGATTTCCTGTGTTTTTTGTATAAAATAAAATGCAGTATTATCTGTTCACTGAATTTTTAATGTCCTGCATTTTTCTAATTTCCAATTTGCTTATGACAGTACTGTACTGTTTAAAAATCTACTTGCAAACATAATATATTTTTCTGTGTGTTTAAATTTTAAAATTATTTATGGGGGGTGCCAAAGGAAGGATCCGCCCCGGGTGCCAAATACTTTAGGTACGCCCCTGCTCATTCAACCTCTCCCAATTTGTTATTTCAGTAGGCTAACTCGATCGAAGCAGGCGTTACTTGGCCTAGAGGGAGTCGGAAATATTATTAGTTCCAAAGTGGTCTTTCAAAATAAAATACAAAATTATCAATAAAATCCGAAACCTTACCTTTTAAGGCACCGCATCTCCACATTCTTAGACCGAGTGAGGCCATCAAAATATTATTGATACTAGTTATGTTTGTAATTTTATTAAAAATATCACATACTATTTTATGAAACAAAAGTATTAAAATTTATATATTGTCAGATGACTTTCTGTTCGAAAGAAACAAGTAAAAAAAAAACTTCTAAAAATAGTGCTTGGAAACTAGGTATGCACATCTTGCCTTTGGCATCTAGCTTACTCATTAATTTCTTTTCACAACGAACTCCTCATTTTTCAGTTTCTCGAAACCATAATTGCTTGTGCTTCACAAAGTTTACGTGCATATTTGTTTGCTTCATTTATAAAGTTTGAAAAAGTCCACAAAGTCAAAATATGCCACGATTGCATTATTCAAAGTTGCCCATGTGATTGCTAAGAGAAAAAAAGCCATTTGAAGATGGTGAACTAGTGAAGAAGGCAATGTTGTCTGCTGCAGAAAGCCAGAATCCCTTTTTGAAGGTTTTAATAGTAAACCAGCAATCATTTCGTCTATAAAAGATTTACAATTGTTTGATAGCACCGTAGCAAGGAAAATAGATTTCATTTCACAGAACATTCAACTTCAATTAATGAATGACTTCCAAAAATGTGAGTACTATTCCATACAACTAGATGAATCAATGGACGTTACTGATACAGCCCAACTACTTATAGTAGTAAAGATGGTGTTCTCAGATAATTCAACATAATAAGTCATTAAAAATAATTCCAATGAAAGGCAAAACAAGATAAGATATTTACAGAGCATTTAAAAATTATGTTTCAGAAAACAACATCTCTCTACAAGAGCTTGTATCTATATATGTATGGGGCGGCTGCAATAATGGTTTTATAAGACTGCAAAAAAGATAATTCCTCTTTAAAGTGATTGATTTTCGACATGTTACGAGTTTAGTAACTAAGATAGTGAACTCTATTCGTGCATCAGTCGTGCAACACCGACTATTTAAAGTTCTCTTAGAAGAAGTTGGTGCTGACTTTAAAGAGCTTATACTACGCACAAAAGAAACTTATAAAACTCATGCCGAAGATCAAATTTTTTTGGTATCTAGAAGCGAACATTATCATCAACTAAATGAGCAGTTTTGGTTAATGGACTTGCGTTTCTTGCAGACTTAACTCGGAAGCTGAACACTTTAAATTTGGAGCTACACGGTAGAGGTAAACACGTTACTGAGATGATTAGTTCAGTAAATTCATTCAAATGAAACTATGTGGAAAAACGACCTGACTAAAAAATCCCTAGCGCACTTCCCAAATCTACTGAAAACTACTAAAAACCTTGGTAAAAAATTTTTCAATTTGATGCACAGCCTTTCAAGTGCCACTTTGAAAAGCTTGCACAAGCATTTACAAAGAGATTTCACGAGTAACTTCATTACTCAAGTTGTAGATTCCTGATAAATCCATATTAAACAGTCGACGTCTCTGAAATGGGAGCTTCCTTACAAAATTTTCCCAAGCTAAAATAGAAAAATTTGAGCTTGAAATTGCGAATATTCAGAATGATAATATAGTGAAAAGCTATGCAAAAGACGAGAATTTTGGAATCTTGTTAAGGAAAATATTCTCTTCTAAGAAATGCTGCCTTCCGGTTGAATTCTTGCTTTGGATCAACCTACCTCTGTGAATCATTGTTTTCCAATATGAAATACGTAAAATCAAAACAAAGATCCACATTAACGAATGAACACCTTGATAACTGTATGCGTATCATCATATAATCTTGCTGCTCACTAGCAGAAGCAATGCAGTGTCAAGTATCTCATTAATGAGGAATAAAATATGAAATAATGCTTCAGTTCTTTATTACACGAGCCATAAAAGCTTTTTTTTTAACCTGCTTTTTTTCTCTCTCTTTTTTTCGAATGAATTAAATTTATAAAAATGGAAAGATAATAAGTGTACCCGACGTCATTTCATTATATTTCTAAATTGCCCTTCATTGCCGAAAGGTTGAGGACCCCTGGAATGATATCACGCATTACTTTTAACTGTAGGATTTAACTTGCATTATAATGAGGTACGACCATGGTCACTCATCCTACAAAGTGTAAATCATGTCCACATCCTAATAGTGTGGACACGTGAAACGGGTTTGACATAACTTATAAGACCATGTATAGCATTTTTATGAATATTTGACAAGTGATATAAAACTCATCCCGGCATGTTTGTTGTGTATATATATATATATATATATATATATATATATATATATATATATATATTCACCCTTCCTCATTCCGGTAACTGTATCATATGTGGTCCTAACCAATAAACTATAAAGCATTATTTAATGAGTATTCATCTGACAGAGTTCTCTGATGGAAAATAAATTGAAAATGTTGAATATGACAGTTATGACACTATCAAATAAATTTCCTAGAATTATATTAACGTATTCAGTTTTATTTTGTCTTCCGATGAAAGTTAAAAGATTTTAAAAGATTGTTTGCTTTAACTCTAAAACAGAATCTGATTTCAAGTAAAACAAAATTTGAGGGCTGCTGCCTAGAAATGCACACCACAATCGCAGAGCTGGGCATTTGCGGCATATTTTGCGGTACTGCGGTACTTGCGGTACCACCGCACTACCACCCCGGGCCCCCATAACGCAGTACCGCAAAGGATCGCTGAAAGTACCGCAGTACCGCTACCGCATTCAAATTTCCGCGTACCGGTTTGGTAGTGCAGCAGTACCGCAGTACCGCAATATGCCGCAAGTGCCCAGCTCTGCACAATCGTGCGCGCAGTAAAAAAGCTCATAGCGGTGAAGAAATGGTGTATGTACTACAGTACTTAATGATAAAACAATTTAAATTTAAGACTGAAGCGGAATGTGAAACTCTAAAGATTCATGAGGGTGTGATTGTTTCGGTGCTAAATTCTGTAACGTATTGAGTTCTGTGTGGGTCTTAAACTCTCACTGATGAAAAAGGTCGTTTGGTGTAAGAGGAAGGGAGTGTTACTGTGCGCCAGTCTCAATAAGACAAATGTATAACACCTTTAACCACCGGCCAGCGAAGTTAAGAACCAATAGACCTGTAGAGTAGTGCTGGGAACTCTCCTCCGCGGATAGATGATATAATAATCTAGGGCTCGGGCCATAGAACCATTCTACAATGCTGTAGCAATGCTGTTAAGAATATAAATTTCTGTTTTGTTTAATTAAGATAATGTTTAATGTAAATCATTTACTAATAATTATGAGCAGAGCTGGGCACTTGCGGCATATTGCGGTACTGCGGTACTGCTGCACTACCAAACCGGTACCAAACCGGTACGCGGAAATTTGAATGCGGTAGCGGTACTGCGGTACTTTCAGCGATCCTTTGCGGTACTGCGTTATGGGGGCCCGGGGTGGTAGTGCGGTGGTACCGCAAGTACCGCAGTACCGCAAAATATGCCGCAAATGCCCAGCTCTGAATTTATGAGATTACGAGAAAGCATGTTTGTTAGATTGTAAATTGTTTAAAATGGGTAAAGTTGGTAGTCCTGGACAGAGGAGCCCAAGAGAGCGGACTACCCTCAAAACGGAGTCAGTCTTGAGGCAACGCGTTACGCGATAGGTTGATGAAATGTAACGTAAAGTTAATTAAGTGCGTGTCCCTCTCCGACCTAAATTATTATAATAGAATTTCATACTCGCATACCCCTAACTTAACTAAACCATTTTCGAATCAATAAAACGTTCATAAGTGTTAAAAAAGAGTATTAATATACCCCCTTCCCCCTTTGTTTTGTAACGGTCTTTCAGTCAGGTCTAGGCGCGCTACCATGATATTTATACGATGCGGCAAAAAGAGTGTAGAGAAACAAAGTGATAAATGAAAGAAAGAGCCGATAGAGAATAAATAGAGATATAGTAAAGTAGAAAGAAGAGTAAATAATGAGAAGAAAGTAAATTAATAAAGACGAACACTACAATGCTGTTTTCTAACTCTCTTACATCCTTTTACATAGCTAATTTGAAAAACACACACATGCGCGCGCGCGCATACTCGGAGTATCATTCTAAATGATTGGGGGAGATTGTAGACAGTAGACACCAATGAATCCTGCAGGGGGTGGGGGACATTAGGCAGGAGACAGGGAGTGTTGGAACTCCCGTTTCTCCTGTCACTGTCCTCCTTAACTGATCTTTTTCTGTGTCTCATCTACCCTCTGAGCAGTTCAGCATGCTCTCAAACACACACTTCTCCCTCTTTTCCTCACTACACATACATGCATCTTACACATTACACAATCTCCTCAAAATTTAAAAAAAAAATAAGAATAATATTTGTATTTTGGCTCTCTTCTCTTTCTCTGGGGGTGGGAGGTGGGCGTTTTTGCGGGTATCCGCCCTTGACCCCTCCTTCCTGCATAATATATATATATATATATATATTATATATATATATATATATATGTCAGAACCCATAGGCAGAGGTGGGTAGTAGTGAAGTAGATATACTTAAGTAGCTTTTTCGAGAATGTACTCTCTAGAAAGTACATTTTTTTGTAATACTTTTACTCTAACTTAAGTACAGTCTTTGAAAAAAAAATTTACTTTAACTCAAGTACAATGTTGCGAAAATCTGAAAAGTACGAAGTAACAAAACAGCTGATGCTTGACAATTTCATTCAAAATTGGTAAACAAATTCTGGAAAAATCCGCTTTCAATCTGCTACCTCTCAATGTCAGGTATTGAGGGGGGGAAGACACCGAAACAGGATTATTCCAGATTTTGTTTACCAAAACATTTGGGTTTCATTAACCAATCAGAAGAGTCATTCAGTACAGTATTTTAAGGAGCCAATCGGCCAGGATAGATTGCAAAAACTTTGAAAATCAGCTATTGTTGAAACTCGATAAGAAATTTTGTACATAGTGCATGCTTATTATAGTAAATTATTAGATAATAAATTATAGTTCTTAATACAATAATTCCTACTTATAATAATCCTAATTCTGTATCCTAATGAAGTCTGTTTGCCATAATCATGTTTATTTTATATTATTATATATTTGTAGTGTATTTTATTTCATTTTCGAAAAAGTACTTCTTACTTTTCAGTACTTAAGTACATTATAAAACACTTACTTTTGTACTTCAACTTAAGTACTTTTGATAACGTGTACTTTTACTTTAACTTGAGTACATTTTTTAAAGATTACTTGTACTTTAACTTAAGTAACAAATTAAATTACTTTACCCACCTCTGCCCATAGGCAGTATAACATTTTTTTTCATTTTTTATCTTTTGTCCTTTGTCCTTTCTAGGAGAAAAATACCACATAAATTAACGAAAGATGAGTGAGTGCGGTTGGTTTTTATGTATTTAAAAGAAGGGAGCAGTTATCGATCTATCACCAATGAATTTAATCGATTAGTCAACTGAAAGAAAACTGATTTAACGTTTTAAAAACACAGCAAGTGTCCATGACCGTGGTCGAAGTTAATGGCAGTCAGTTTGAGCATTTACTACATTAAGTATGTTATAATTGAATTTTTATTGAACTGAATACCTATGGTCCTATAGTGGCTATGGTTCTGACTTTTGCGCCACCATATATATATATATATATATATATATTAATCAGGTATTTCGAAGAATATACGCAAGACAGCGTTCAAATATCTTATTTTACCTGTAGGAGTCAGTCGCGAGGATACGATTTCCATCCTTGTACCACATAACATCCATGGGAAGATCTCCAGTGACGTCACAGCCAATACGCACCTCTCCCCCAAACCAGCGCTCACGTTGCTATGGCGATTGAGGAAAGAGGGCGGAGCTACAAGAAGATAAAAGTATATTTAGAACTTTAAAAGAAAAGTTTAAAACAATAAATATTTGATCAGTATATTTTAATAATTTGTTTATAATTTTTAATCGTGGAATAAATGGCTCCGTAGTTACACTCGATCAAACCAAAGAAATTATACTACTTGCATCAATAATAAAAAAAATACAGTCTCCGCCCACTTTTACGATACTGTTTTTGGACATTTTATTGAACATTCAACTTGTAAATTGAATAATTGAATAACCTTTATTAATTAATAATAAAATAAATACATCGGTCTTACAATTTATAATGACATAAATAATTGTGAAGCTGGACTATTTATTTTATTTAATTTGGCCCTTAAGCTTTAGGTTTTACTGGGCTCTTATTAAAAATAAAATAGTTATTACAAATAAATCACGAATAATTATTATTAATAATTAAGGTATGTATTAATATTAAATTATTATTATTATCGATATAACAAATGCAAGGTCATTATTGAAGGTATTGGTGCTCTTCCAATATGTGCTCTACCACGAAACTGTGATCTACCATATTCCAACTAATATTCCATATTCCAGGCTAACTAACGAAAATATCACGACTTAACCTAACCAGTCGTCAAGGGCGTATAGTTGACCTAACGATTGGTTAGGTTAAGTCATGATATTTTCGTTAGTTAGCCTTATAAGGCTAGTTTCACGGTAGAGCACGTATTGGAATATGGTAGATCACAGTTTCGCGGTAGAGCACATATTGGAAGAGCACCGAAGGTATTATACCAATCCCACACAAAGAAATCAATATTATACATGAGAGATAAGAACTGAACATTCACGAGTAATGTCTTTAATCCTAGATTACACACGAGAAATTAATAAACAATAGTAATGAACATTAATCCTAGATTTTTATTAGTATGCCATTATTAATCGGGATTTTCATCTTGGTTTTAAACGGATTTACATTCACAATATTTTTTATATCAGCATTTAAATCATTCCATAGTTTCAATCCAATTGAAAATGGGTAGTTTTTGAGATGAAGACAATCTAAATTGAGAAATACATGCTTTGATCTATTTCTGGTCTGATATGAGTGGATTTCTTGATGAGTTACAAAATTGTAACATCTCGTGTGGAATAATTCATTTTCATGAAAATACAATTAGGCCTAAGTAACAAATTTATTTTATATATGCCTATGATTAATTTGAAATTCAACATTTTACGTAATTTGACCAAATTTCATGAGTATTTTATTAAAGATGTCACTGAAAACAATGCTCTCACTTGTAGTTTGGCTATAGGTTAACGCGCGAACGCGCGCACACACACACACACACAGTGGTGGGCAAAAAGTAATCGATTACAAATAAAAAATACTGGTCTGAAAAGTAACTAAAAGTATAAAATAGAAATTACTTCTCTGGATTAATTATAATATAATTAATCCAGAAAAGTAATTTCTACTTTATACTTTTAATTACTTTTCAGACCAGTAATTTTTATTTGTAATCGATTACTTTTTGTCCACCACTGCACACACACACACACACACTCAATATATATAAGTTAACACACTTTTGTATCCAGTTGTTATATGTACGTTTTATTTTACTCACACAAGACTCGAAACTGTACACGTATTCTATTATCATATCCAAATTTTCAAAATCTACAAAATATAGTCACTTAACGAGTGACGTTTTCATTCATAAATAATAATCATACTATAAACTATTTTACTACAGGGAGTTCGTTACGCCCTCTGACATTAGTAATTACAATTTATACTTTTCATTTCTTTACAGGGTTGTTAATATATACAAATTATGGTTATTGATAAAAAGAATTTGTAAATTTAGGGCATAATTTGTTTGAAAATAGTGTTGGATTTCCTAACAATTGGCACAGGGCTATGTACTTTAATCCAAACCATTATAGTTATTTGCGTTTACCATAAAATTTAGATTTTTCCATTTTCTTTAGTATTCTACTCTTCACAGCTGATACTCAGGTGATAGTAAGCTCCGCCCACTATTGTTACGAGAGTTTAAAAGAAAGACTAGATCACATTGTTTTGAAGAGTTTGATGACTTTGATTACTTTTAATGTACCGATACCCATCTATCTGATCGACATGATTACTGTATAACATCGACACTCTAAAAAATTAACTTGACTTAAGCATAACCTAGGGTACCTAACCTATGTTAAACTAACCTAACTTACGCTCAGTGTTGGGAGTAACGCTGTTACTAGTAACGGCGTTACTTATTTTGTAACGGTAAGGCCGTTATTTTACTTATATTGTAACGAAATTGGTAACGCCGTTACTTTTCATTCCATTTTCAGTCATTATTTGTTACGCGTTACTTTCTTATAGTATGCTCAACTTGGAAACGTATATGAATGAAAATGGCTTCACACTAAACGTGCGCAAACATTTTTGAACGCAACACTCGTGACACTGAGTGATTCAACATGTGGACAGACTGTCCTTAAAAAGAACATTTTTGAAAAATTAGTTTTTCTGAAATGTACTAATGTCTTCCTGAAAGACATTCAGCAATAGTTTTAAGATTTCTATTTTTTTCTTATATGAATAATCCATTAATCCTTTAGACATTTTGTAATTTTTTATTTACGATTTATTTTAGCGTATTCTGTTCAATAATTTTCCTTTTTGTAATACTAAATGCAAAGAGCAATTTTATTTTACATTTTTAGTTTTTTACTTAAGATCTATTGATCGCTATTAATAGTATTTCAAATGGTAAAATTGTTAAATTGTATCGCTTATTATTTAAGTATAAGTCTAAAATCAGGTATTGTTTCATTGTATTATATATCTGACCTTAATTAAATATTTGCTCGATATTCAGAAATTCTTTTATAATTGCGATGTAGATATAACATATTCTTATATTGAGGAATACTGTACTATATTTTCTAGTTTATTATAAAAGTAACGGTAACTGTAACGCATTACTTTTCCATAGAAGTAACTGTAGCGGTAATGACGTTACTTTCTATTGCGAACAACGGTAACGCGGTTACGTTAAAAAAGTAATGCGCCCAACACTGCTTATGTTAACCCACAATATATTTGTCGATAGAATGTCAAATCGATCAGATATCGTCATCTCTCTCTCTCTCTCTCTCTCTCTCTCTCTCTCTCTCTCTCTCTCTATATATATATATATATATATATATATATATATTTAACTGTATACAAAACACACAAAATGATCAATCTAGAAGATGTACCCTTTTTGAATACTAAAGGCACGTACAGCTTTAAGTTTCAAGCTTTTTCTTAATTTGTTTAGAAAATAATCGTCAGTAATGTGCAAACTACGCAAAGGGGAAGAAATATTTCAGTACTGTATATATTTTAATAAGTAAAGTATTTCACATTTCACAACCCACAACTTGCACAATTTTGCGGCACGGGAAAAGGAATGAAATGTTATATTCTCTTTTTTACCTTTATAAAATTGAAAAGAATAACACACAACTTGTATAATATAACAAATTGTTCCAGGACCTAATCCTAAATTCATCGTCACTGGCTCACCGCCATCTTCACACGTCTAATTCAAAATTATAATAAAATTTTATTTCAAACCACTGCCGATAAGGGGGCGCCACTAACTAAATTAATGAATGACTGAAGTATGACATCTGAAAAATGAAATAACTCGGTATATACTGTACGTTAAACCATGGTTTGACCCTGTTTTATCTATACCATTCTATATGTTAGGACTATAGGTAGGGCTTTATTGGCTTGCGTTTAACCCTTTAGTGCCCAGTGTCACTTTACTGATTTTGTTCTGGTTAACGCTAGACAATTTTTTTCAGTCTCGAGAAAAAACCTCCGGGCGCTAAAGGGTTAACCTGTGGCTTTCGAACGCCGAGGCTCTGTATGTTGACGGACTAAGCGATCACTTACTCGAACAAAGAGAAAAACTAACTTATAAAAAACAGTCATTATCTACATCTGCTCTCACCTTGTACTGACACCTGAATGACTTTGCTCAGCCCTGGACCAATTCCGTTCGTAGCCTCACACAAATACTTCCCCTTCATCTGTTTCGTTGCCTTCTGCAGCAGGAAGCTACCATTGGAAAGGAACTGGATTCCAGAGCCAATCCCAGGGGTGCCCCTTGATACATCAGAAAAAGCCCCCGGTTTGTTCCCTTATCGAAAGAAACACGTGGAATTTTTAAATATTTCTTATCCTAATATTCATTAAATATTACATTTATATTTTTATACTTAAAAAAGATTTCAGTGCCCTGTAGCTCAGTGGTTACGGTGGTGGATTCTGAGCGGTGCGGCTCCAGTTCTCTCCCGCTTGCTGGTTCCTGTATTGAGTTGGCCGCTTACCCTGTTAATGCTCTGGATAAAGGTGATCCTTGGGGCACACTCACTCCCACGTAGTGATCAAATTCGGAAAGATTGAATTTACTGGAAAAGAAATCTGTCGTTTTATTTTTACTAGGATGGTACTAACCACGGGAGGAACTCACCAAACTCTTTTTTCCAGGAGGTGACTGGATGAGGGAAGCCCTCTGCCTCGCAATCAAGAAGGATGGTTTCTCCTTCTACAATATTTACATCCGCGGGTTCTTTCGCCCATCGTGGAGGAACTAAAGCGAGCAATTAGAAATGAGTAATTTATTATTAATTATTATTAACAATGCGATAATTGGTGAAATTTGAACGCTAAAATTCAGCAGTTTTTACTTTCTTTAAACAATAATTGGACGGTTGAGAGCTAGAATGATCTATCGGCAAAAATATTAAAATTACTGCATTTTTCCATAGGTGATCTATGCCTATATATCACTTGGGAACGAGTTGAATGAGCGATTATTATTTATGCCTGAAACATTACTAAGGCGTAACTATACGTTCACTAAACGCGTTAAAAAGTGATATACAGTATGTACGTAGGTCACTTGGGGTAAAAAAAAAAAAAAAAGACAAGAATTTTAATATTTTTGCGGCCGTTCAACTGTTTTATATTCTATTCATAAAAAAAAAAAAATTTCGTTGTCGGAAATTGTCACAGACACCATAAGCAGAAACATGCAGAGTCGCTTCAACGAAAACGCCCAGCAATTCCTTAGCGTTGTCATAGTAACGGATTTAATTTATTCTATAAAACGCCATCTGGTGGTTAATTTATATAATGAAGCAGAAATTAAATATATTCGGTATCAAGATGTTGGCTTTCTATATTCTTAATTTATTTTCTCTAAATATTCTATTTCTGTTTAGAATAATTTTCATATAATTTAGAATTTAAGTAACTTACGTAAAATTACTATATAATAATAATTATAATTAAAAAAATAATTAATTTCTTTCATTATAATTTAATTAATAATTATATTAATTAGTGGTTTTAGGTTCCATATAATGCATACTGCGTATCAATTAATTTATAATAAGGAAGCATAACTATTTGTAATCATCTCTGTGAAATGCAAGGATGGCAAATGAGAATCGAAATTTATATATACGAGAGAGAGAGAGAGAGAGAGAGAGAGAGAGAGAACGCAATAAATAAACTTGACTGTACAGTGTACATATATTCTGTAACGGACCATCATGTGAATATTATCTGTACCACATTGTCTTTTATCCGTAATGAACGAGATTAATTATTACATTTTCTTACGCTTCCTTACAATTCTCACGCGTTAAGAGATTACTATTTAAAAATAACTAGATTAATTAATAATTGGAATTAAATATATGACAGTATAATTTTTTTTGTTAAGTTATACAGGGTGCTTCAAAAAATTTTACTACATCTTTGTGCGTTGCTCTCATGTAAACCTTGTAGCCATTTCCATTGAATGGGGTTCACTTATGAATCACTCGCACAATCCCTGAATAAACCGACATTATTATTAAAAAACAAGCAAATACTTACGTAAAATAAAAAAAAACCACCAGAGGTAAGCAATGACATAAGCGCCATATAAGTGGTAAATATTTTTGAAGCACCCTGTATTTGACAGATATGTGCCACGAGTTCTATTTGGAGCATGAACATTTTAAAGGTAAAAGAATTGCAATTACGAGTATCAGTCCTTAAACCTGTACTAGTTTTCGTTTCTCTGGGTTGTTACAAACACGTTTCCCGCAAATAGCTTATTGGCCATATGCTCAGTTATGTACCCAGTTACCCACAAGAATCGATCCAAGGATGTTCGGATGTTTGGCTGAAGTGAGGCACAGATTCTAAAAATATAAGTGAAAATGTTCAAAATATCAGTGAAGTGACTCCAAGTCCAACAGAAAACTGAAAAAAATGATGCAAATACCCTATTTAATAGTATTATTAATTGAATAAATTACTGCATTAGATATGAAACTAATATTTTAGCTTGAAAAGTGACGCACCAAATCTGGTTGATTTCTGCCAAACTTCTCGATTTGGTACTTTACCACTGAGCTGTCTACAGCTCGAGTTAAGGAAACCCAATGACTATCTATGCGAGTCATATCACGTGTATTGTGAAACATTTAAGGATTGGTAAAATACTCCGTTATTAATGTGCTATTTTCTGGAATCTTAAGTTTATAACGTTAATAGTGCAATACTACAATTAACAAAGATGCAAGTGCTGATATAAGTGCGAGCAAATTGATTTTCGCAATAGCTGCAGTATAAATTGTGCGAGTCTGTGTTATGTATAAGGATGCACATAGTGTATTGTTAGTTATGCGCATTTAAGCATAATTGAAGCAAATGTTGGCTTAATAGTTTGTGCGAAAGTAAAAACAGTGTTACCAATCACAAGTGCCGCAGAGTGTTTGTGCATTTGTAAACATACAGTCTGAATACTGGAGTCTAAGTATTTTGTGCATTAATTACAAAAACAAAAGTGCATAGAAGTTTAGTTAGTGCATATAAGTGTACCATATTGTGCGCACTCGCGTCTATTACTTGTTTAGTGCATAAGTGCAAAGTAAGAGAAAAAAGTTTGTGCATTGTATCAAGTAGATTTTGGTTACCGCTAACAGTCAAAGGCGCCGTGAATTTCACTGTATGAACATTGTTCACAGCGAAACAAGTGTAATTTCCAGAATGGCGTGACGTCACTTTTGATATGACCAAAACGCTTGAGAATTCATCCAGCTGAAAGATCTTAAGGTTTAATTTCTGAGAAACTAGCGACGGTGCCCCACTTTTCGATTGTAACCGTCTACTGTCTTTCAACCACTCGAACTTCACCGGGAGATCTCCTTGCTCGAGGGTGCAGCTCACTTGGAGTCGAATGCCTGCTGTGGCATTCTGCCTGAAAGCAAAGGGACCGATCCTCGGTGGCACTGAAAAGATGAAGTAAACGTTTAAAAGAAAATGAAAAGTTGGACATACCTCGAACGTAGATGGACGTTGACCGAGAAGCGCTTCCGGCCACATTGGACACCTCGCATGTATAGTTGCCATTATGTTGTTGCTGAACATTCATGATAACCACATAACTACTAAAGTCACCCATTTTATGAATAGAGACGTAAGATTCTTTATTGAGGCGTTGACCATTCCAAAACCATTGAAAGGTCAAAGGAAAGTCACCTTCAGTCAAGGAACAAGTTAGGGTTAGCCGACTTCCTTCACGCATTTCGTGATCAATTGGAAAAGGAAGAATCCGAGGTGGAACTACAAAAAAAAAAGACTCAGAATATTAATTTCAAAGGTTTTGTAACTTGCAATTAATACGGAGTACTTATACATTGTAAAAAATGTATGTTAAATTAACAGTAAATGGCTGTCATTTGTAACAGCATTTTACTCTTTTTCATAAACAACAATAAAATATAACCTGAAACATCTATTACAGAGGATATTATTTGAATGGATTTTGCTGTTGTTTCGTACTGACATTTTTTATCAGTTTAACAATCTGGTTATTTTCACAGGTTTATAATGTTAATAATAGAGTGATATCCTTAAATGATTAAAAATTTTCAAAATGCTCTCTTTTGCTATTTTAACAGTGGATAATGTTTGTCAAAACAGCGATTGTAAACTGGAATTGTAGAGGAACAGTAAATTTATCAATTTTAAAGTTAATTTAAAGATAAATTGTAAATTTTCAAATCAGAGTGCACCATGCTATTTAGTGGCAAATAAAAGTGAGTTAAAGAATGAATGTGGCCAGTATATTTATAGTTATTGTTAAGTCATCAAATTATTACTGTTATTAAAAAGCAAACAGTAAATTTTCCTGTTTGGAAAGTCACTGTTATTTTAACAGCAAAAAATTCTTCTTAACAGTGTTTGCATCGGAACACCTGAAGATCAGGGCCCCCAGCCTTCTTTAGTTAGCCTTATAAGGCTAACTAACGAAAATATCACAACCCAATCTAACCAATCGTTAGGTCAACTGTACGTCCTTGACGATTGGTTAGGTTAGGTCGTGATATTTTCGTTAGTTAGCTTTATAAAGCTAACTAAAGAAGCCTAACAGTTGGGTTGAAAAGTCATTATTGTTAATTTATAGAAAATGCATTGCAGATTTTTAGGATCACTTTAACATATTGCTTCCCAAAGCATTCGGGAAGCAATATGTTAAAGTGATCCCTCATGAGAAGCAATATGTTAAAGTGATTAACACTGGGAAGCAATATGTTAAAAAGAGAAAGGTTGGTTGGTTAGAAAGAGGTTGGTAATCTAGGAGATAACCTACCGACCGTAAACAAAGCTATAAATGCCCTAACCGGGCATTCTTTATATATTTAATGTAGGTTAAATGAATGCCCTGTTAGGTCAACTGAATGCCCGGTTAGGTCAACTGTACGCCTTTGATGATTGGTTAGGTTAAGTCGTGATATTTTCGTTAAAACTAACGAAAATATCACAACTTAACCTAACCAATCGTCAAGGGCATTCAGTTGATCTAACCGGGCATTCAGTTAACCTACATCAAATATATAAAGAAAATGAAAGGATGCAAAAAGAAGCTACTCAACTCGTACTTGTGGCAAATGATGTGGCGTGACCGATTCTTCCGAAATCCATTTTTTACTTTGTGTGACCATATAGCGCAACAATTCTAATAAATTTACTTTCAATCTAATATTTTAACATGTTATCATTTACTTTTTATGCCTTTACTTTATTAAAGCGAACATTTTTTATCGTACTCCTTATCCTAAATATTGGGAAGCAATACGTTAAAGTGATTAACACTGGGAAGCAATATGTTAAAGTGATATACACTGGGAAGCAATATGTTAAAGAGACGTTCCTGGGAAGCAATATGTTAAAGTGATCCGATTTTTATATTAGGAATTAAACTGATAACTCATACACTCAAAATATTACCATGCTAAAAAAATGTACTCGAAAAGCTTACTAAACTCCACCCAGCGCGCAAAGTAGACTAGTCCGTGTAAAATTCATAATTCCAGAGGGTATCTGTTTAAATATCATAAAATAAGTTAAACGTAGCTATTATAAATTATATTTACATTTGAATATTTAAAAACGAGTTGAGTGAAATTTTTATTTGTGGTACATGATGAGCATTGAGCAAGCGAGCTCGAGACTCGCGCATCCCTTTTTTATGAATTCATTTGCTAAGTCGCCTAACTTTAAAACTATGAAAGGAAAGATACATTTTGGGAACCCGTCTTAATCAACTGGGGGAAGCGGGTGGGTGGATCGGTGGCGAACAATACCTAGAAAAAATAAGATAAAAATAAAAACAAAAAAAGTTTCCTCAATATAATGTTACATCCACTTTCTATCCAAATATAGACGGTAATTATTTTTATAATTACAGCGACTGGGGTTACCTGTCAAAATACGATTCTAAAGTCTCGTTTAACCTTGCGGTAAAACACTATTAAATTTACGATGCCCATTATATTAGAAATAAATTTACTAGTTACTGCAGAATAGCGGTAATAAACAGTTGTTTGAACAGTAACAGCAAAAATTTATTTTGATGGCACAGTTAAAATTCCAGTCATAATTTTCCATATTAGCAAGACCTTTTTTATGTAATAAGACAGTAAACAGTTAAAAATGAAATATTTCCTTGTTGATATGATCAAAGAATAAATTTAGAAAATAATGTGGTTACAGTTAAAAGCCCTGTTAAATCTCTGCATTATGGAAGGGAATGTTAAATAAACGAAATATTGTTCCCGTAGATTCTACAAGCGATCAAGATCTTTCATCCTACAGGGTGGGCCCAAACGTCAGGACATATAGGGGAAATTTATATTTAATATATATATATATATATATATATATAATATATATATATACACACAGTATATACATATTAATACTATTTGTTTTCTTTGTTCCCGATGAGACATAGATGGGAAATTAGCGAAAGACGAGTGAGTGAAGTTGGTCATTTGGAAGTCCGTCGTTGACAGTGATCGTCCCCAGTTCTTGGAAGAAGAAAACTGTAATAACAGTTGACTGTATCGATGTTAATGGGTCTCAGTTTGAACATTTATTATGAATAAACCAACATTATGCGTTAAACAAATTATTTCTTCGATGTGTCCTGACTTTTGGGTCACTCTGTATATAGTAATTAGGCAAATACTGAACTATTTAATAAGAGATGACTATATTTTATCACTTAATCCGCGCGCAAGAAATTGAAAATGGTGGACAAAATTTGATTGTAGAAAGGTTTTATTTGAAGGGAATTCATTTGAAACAATTAAAACATATCATTTCATATGATGTTGGATTCAAAATAAAAAACTTGTAAGTGAGTAACATTACGAACAAATAAACATGCGCGAGGAAGCACGCGTAAGGAAGCACATTTTTTCCATATTCTTCGTAACATGTTTGGACAGATATTTTGGATAGTGTTTACGTAACTTATGTAAGCCTCTCCAGCAACTCGCTTCTCACTGTACAAAATGAGTAAAAATTGTTTCTTAACAAAACTTCAACCATAAAAAATTATAATTCGTAATGACTGGGTTTTGTTTTGGGAATTTAACAAAAAACAAATTTTACATAAAATATTCAAAGGAAAAAGCAAAATAATACCAATTAGTAATTTTTTTATGCTTTATAGAAATTTTATATATTTAGGCGAACATTTTTCCGAAACTGGACATAACTCCATTTTTGTCTGTTGGTTGCATATTTTATAGATTAAAATTTCATTCTGTATTAAATAAAACATTTGAGGAACTTTACTAAGGAATATATAATTATACAGTATATACAGGGTGATCATAAAGTCCAGCCTCATAGGAATAAAAAAAATGTAGTTGGTAAACTTTACCGATGCTGTGCATTTTATATATATATATATATATATATATATATATATATATATATATATATATATATATATATGGAAAGCTTACCACCAAGTTACTTTAGGGAGTTAAGCAATCTCGGTATAAAAATATAGAAAATTAATGAAGATAAAGATTTTTTTTTTTAAATCTTTAATAACACGTAAAGCTTATTTGCATACAAGTTCACTTCTACCTTTTAGAAAGCTCTTTTCAGCTAAAGTAAATTTGAACTAATATGGTTTGTTTAAACTAAATCCAATTAATTTTTATTGGGAATTTTCAAAATGAGTTTATGGTCAAGGAATTCCACTGGGATTATATTCTAATTACATATTTCACAGCCTAAGTGGAAAAGGATGCAAATAAGCTTATGATGATCATTGGCACATATAATTAAACTCGCTCTCTTAAAATTGTTCACTTTATCACGGGGAAATATGCCATGACTTAAGTAATATAGGTTAATTCAATAGTTTAATGATGATTAACCAATTTGAAGGCGATATTTTCCAAATTCTATTATCATAAAATACGAGGGTGGGCTGAAAAGTAATGCCTCCAGTCAAATAAATTCTAAACGGGTTGAAGGATTTTATCGAAACAAAAGCAGATATGTACCTTAGAGTTTATTCTTCAAAACGATACATTTACTTTTCTATAAAATCACCCTCTACCTCGTCAGACTCGTAGCGATTTTCACGGA
Source organism: Bathynomus jamesi (assembly GCA_023014485.1). Lineage (NCBI taxonomy): Eukaryota > Metazoa > Arthropoda > Malacostraca > Isopoda > Cirolanidae > Bathynomus > Bathynomus jamesi. The sequence continues at coordinate 75,061 of JAJOZX010011244.1, forward strand.
GATGTTCTTTAAGTTTAGGAAAGAGGTGAAAATCACGTGGTGCTAAATCGGGGCTATATAACGGTGGATGCGGCAAGACGGTGAATTGCAGATCCTCAATTGCTTCTCGCGTTTGAACACTGGTGTGAGGCCGTGCGTTGTCATGGGGAACAATGACTGCGTTTTTGTGGGTGCGAACTTTCCTGATCCGTTTTTTCGACTTGTTGAGAGTTTCAATATAACGTGCGGAGTTGATTGCCGTCCCTCTTTCCATAAAGTTTTCGAGAACAACACCATTGATATCCCAAAAAACAGTCGTCATCACTTTTCCAGCCGATTTTTGAACTTTGAATTTTGGGTCTTTTCCGTTTGGGGGCTAACAGCGAATTTTAATGAAAATCGGTATACTAATGTAGTTTTGGTCACTGATTTCAAAAATAACTTTTTTTTTGAGAAATGAAAAACAAACATGTTAGAGCACTTTAAATAAATAATATGTTTTAACTCGTGTGCGGAAATTTGTACGTCAACATTTGTACGACTGACATTTGTACGACGGTAATTTAAGTATGCGCTCTACCGGACTTTTTTGACTTAAGTATGCGATCTACCCATGATAATAGCCGTGACTTCATTTTTATATATAAACATAAGCACAGGTGCAACAGGTAGGTAAATGGTTATTGAATAGGTACAGGTGGTTAGGTTAGGTTAGGTCTGGTCTGGAGATTAATGAGAAAAACTCGCAAGATTTGTTCTCCGATTTTTTAAATGACATTCGTTAGGTTAGGTTAGGTTAGGTCTGGAGATTAATGAGAAAAAACTCGCAAGATTTGTTCTCCGATTTTTTAAATGACATTCGTTCTGTATATCGCTAGTTACATTTTCTCTTAAATTGATAAGCTGAAATTTAGTTTCAATTATGCATTTAATTATTGTAATATGTAATTTCATAATTTGTGATAATTTGTATTTTAACTTACCTAGTTTCAAATTCAATTTTATTAACTGATCATGAATTTCTTGCATATAATGTATAAATTACAGTCGTACAAATGCTGGCGTATAAATTTCCGTCGTACAAATGTTGGCGTACAAATTTCCGGATTTCGTTTTAACTAGCTTAAACTAGTGACAGAGGAGTGTGTTAAATTTAGCCAGAGTCACAAACTGCTACTGTTTATGAAAAAGTGCTCTAAGTGTGGGAAAGTGTGTTCCTTTGATAAAAATACCCAGTTCTTTCATTGCGAAAAGCGTCGGTCAAACGGTAAAAAGTGCAAGTTTACGGAGAATACGTTTTTTGAAGGATCCCGGCAAATCTCTAAAAGTAGCAGAAAAAAATCAAGAATTAATGGCCAGTTAGGTCAATTGAATGCCCGGTTAGGTCAATTGAATGCCAGATTAGGTCAAATGAATGCCCGGTTAGGTCAACTGTACGCCCTTGACGATTGATTAGGTTAAGTCATGATATTTTCGTTAAAAACACATTAATTATTTAAAGTGCTGTAACATGTTTGTTTTTCATTTCTCCAAAAAAGAAAGTTATTTTTGAAATCAGTGACCAAAACTACATTAGTATACCGATTTTCATTAAAATTCGCTGCTATCCCCCAAATGGAAAAGATCCTAAATTTTTTTGGTTGTGGTGAATTTTTGTGCCGATATTCCATGGATTGCCGTTTATTTTCAGGGTCATTATGGTGGACTCACGTCTCGTCTCCTGTCACAATGCTGTGCAGAAATTCATCTTCATTTTCGAAGCGCTGCAGATTTTCTTGGCAAATATTATGTAGTCTCTCAGTTTTCATCTCGGCAGTGAGCATGCGAGGCACCCATCTGGCGCAGAACTTTCGGTAACCGAGAATAACTGATAATGTGTCCCATTCGATCTTTGGAGATATCGAGCATTGCAGCAATTTCACTTTGTCTAATGCGACGATTTCCACGAATCAGTTCGTCAACGTAGTTCCGATGAGATTCATCAGTTGCCGTTACAGAACAGAAAACTTGTTTTTCTACCACCTTCAAACAATCAGTAGAAAAAAGACTTCAGGAGAGACGTAATAAGAAGCTCGTAGGATTTTATCAATTTTTAAACAATCCTATAAGAGCATTTAATTTAACTTGTCCTAATTTTTCACTGCCTTCTAAATCAACATTGCAAACAACTGCTAAAGAGTTGTTTGCCAGGCTTTTCAGAAAAAGTGAGACGGACGTAGTGGCAGAAGGTACTGATGTAAATGAACCCTAACAGTTTTTTGATATACCACTAGAACTCGAAGCCTTTTCCTCTAACTCATCTTCAAATCAAAGGGTCCTTGGAAGAAAAATTGGATGCAATTGTGCAGAAAGAAATGGGAACTACAGAGCAACAAGATTTGCGCTTGAGATACGACGTAAAGAAGATCATAAAATAAATAAATGTTTCTGAAGCAACTGGTAATAGAACAGAAAATTTAAACCTCTTATTTAATGCTCTGGCGACAATTCCTCCAACTTCGATGGAGTTGGAAAGAGCATTTTCTGCTGCAGGATTATTCATCACAAAACTCCGAACATCTTTATTACGGTAATAATAGTATTGATCATCTCTGGTTTTTAAAGCATTATTTTAAGTCATAATCAAAATAAATCAATAATTTCAGTTTTCTTAGTCTCTAAAAAGTTTTTATCAAAGCATGTTGTTGTTCAATAAAAGGAAATTTTCTGTTTAGTTATTTAATTTAATCCAGTACTTCAACCTTATTTAATTTTTTTAATCCCCGGAATTTTCTGGGATCCTGGGATTGCAAGTTTTTAAATCCCGTTTCCCGGGATTAAGAAAAGAGCGGGAAATGCTTAGCCCTAGCAATGCGATTGCCCTTAAAGTTTGTTTGCTGTCTGCCGCTTGTCATTTAGGCCTACATACGCTATGCAAGCTATACAAACAGTCTTGGTTTCGTGGTGCGCTTCATGCAGCAGTTTTCTATTCGGAAAAAGTAATCGAAATTAAGTCGGATCTTAACTTCATAATCGAACGTTTATGATTTGTCATTATCTAGTGAAAATGGAGTAAAACATTAGTCAATTCTTAAGTTCTTCTTAAGTCTGCTCAGAAACATGACTCGAATATTTCAAGTCGGATTTTTCGGATGTGAACAAACACAGAGTAAACAAGCAAGCCATCAATGAAGACTCTGCTCGTGAAATGTAACACGGGACTCCCTTAGATTACAGAATTCCAAGATCGTATATGTATATTGGATTATAGAAAGAAGAAATAGCATATACCCATTTGCTCTTAGTAGAATTTGAAGCTCCATTTTATTTGTATTTTTTAAAATACTAATTGGCAATTAAAAGGTTGCCAGTTCGCTATAAAATACTAACGAACAGGCAAATTAATGATGTATTTGTTTAATCTCCTTCGCAACATCGAAAATCGTATGACGATGGGAACCTACAGCTTTACGCGGGATTCGAACCACGGGTCGCTACGTAATCTGAACGCGGAAGACGGTCTCCTATCAAAAATTACTCTCCAGACCCACTCGTTCAACTTCGCTGATCGACAGGAAGCAGTGTTACGACACTGACCAAGAGGTGACCCCAACGAACAGGCAAAAATGTACTTGGTGAACTGATATTTCGTTATTTTACATTCGTTCTTTTATTTTCGTCGACCTCTGAAATTATGACTAAAATTAAACGATATTTTTGGTATAAAATTTAAAACAATCCATACAATTATTTTGCTTATAAAATTAAAATTTTACATATGTAATTATCTTTTTTTGTAATGCCGGAAGGAGGGGCCAAGGGCGAATGCCCACAAAAACGTAAAATGACTCTTAAATATTTTCGCTATAAACCGTTTTCTTTGAAATTCTATGAAAGAACAGTCCGAGGGTAGCATAAACTTGCGTATTAATATATTTTTTTAATATTTAATTCATTCCGAGGGGACTCCCAAGCAGCGACTCGGAGGAAAGAATCTTAAATGCTGCGGGATAGGTATTCTCAGAAAAGAGGACCTCAGTGACAGATAAACGTTTTGAACAAATGATTTTTGTAAAAATAAATTCTTTGTTCTGTCACAGAGAATACTTTTAAGGAATCATCCGAAGATCAGGGCCCCCAGCCTTCGTTAGTTAGCCTTATAAGGCTAACTAACGAAAATATCACGACTTAACCTAACCAATCGTCAAGGGCGTACAGTTGACCTAACGACTGGTTAGGTTAGGTCGTGATATTTTCGTTAGTTAGTCTTATAAGGCTAACTAAAGAAGGCTGGGGCCCCTGATCTTCAGGTGACCCGAAATTTATTGCTAATTAATTTGTCAAAATTATTTGTTGACTTTGTGAAAACCCCAAAATCTCCAAAGGTAAGGAACATTGAAGTAACTTGAAAGTAACTCTTACATTTTGTTTGCAATTGTAACTTAACTGAATTACATTCTCAATACAGTAACTTTTAACGGATGTTTTCGTTTATAGCACCCCATTGTTTATGCCCTTGACAATTGGTTAGGTTAAGTCATGATATTTTCGTTAAAACTAACGAAAATATCACAACTAAACCTAACCAATCGTCAAGGACGTACAGTTAACCTAACCGGGTATTCAATTAATCTAACCGGACATTTAATTAACTTTCAAAATTGTTACTAACTGAAAAGAAGAAATTGGGAATAAGTGTAGTTTACGTTCCCCTACATTATCCTAGTGTAGTTTGCTTCCCCAACTTTGTCCGTGTATACCTAATCAAATAAAACGTTAAAACTACCGAAAATATTACGACTTAACCAAACCAATCGTCAATTTATATATATATATATATATATATATATATATATATTCAACTGCAAAGAACACGCAGTATAAATAACGTAAAGAACGACGCTTGTATAGGAGTTATTCCGCGCAAGACGAGAGAGAGAGAACGAAACAAATGAAAAAATGAAGTAACCACCTGGGAATCGAACCCGGGATCTTCCGATTGCCGGTCAGACGCGATACCATTACACCATGGACCTCACTCTTCCAAATGCCGTAATTCTTCTACATACTCGCAGAAACCAATGCCCAAGGGGGCACCTCCCGCATGCCGTAACATTATATACATTCAACTGCAAGAACACGCAGTATAAATAACGTAAAGAACGACGCTTGTATAGGAGATATTCCCCGCAAGACGAGAGAGAAAGAACGAAACAAATGAAAAAATGAAGTAACCACCTGGGAATCGAACCCGGGATCTTCCGATTGCCGGTCAGACGCGATACCATTACACCATGGACCTCACTCTTCCAAATGCCGTAATTTTCTACATACTCGCAGAAACCAATGCCCCAAGGGGGCACCTCCCGCATGCGTAACATTATATACATTCAACTGCAAAGAACACGCAGTATAAATAGCGTAAAGAACGACGCTTGTATAGGAGATATTCCGCGCAACGAGAGAGAGAGAACGAAACAAATGAAAAATGAAGTAACCACCTGGGAATCGAACCCGGGATCTTCCGATTGCCGGTCAGACGCGATACCATTAAACCATGGACCTCACTCTTTCAAATGCCGTAATTCTTCTACATACTCGCAGAAACCAATGCCCCAAGGGGGCACCTCCCGCATGCCGTAACATTATATACATTCAACTGCAAAGAACACGCAGTATAAATAACGTAAAGAACGACGCTTGTATAGGAGATTCCGCGCAAGACGAGAGAGAGAGAACGAAACAAATGAAAAAATGAAGTAACCACCTGGGAATCGAACCCGGGATCTTCCGATTGCCGTCAGACGCGATACCATTACACCATGGACCTCACTCTTCCAAATGCCGTAATTCTTCTACATACTCGCAGAAACCAATGCCCCAAGGGGCACCTCCCGCATGCCGTAACATTATATACATTCAACTGCAAAGAACACGCAGTATAAATAAACGTAAAGAACGACGCTTGTATAGGAGATATTCCCCGCAAGACGAGAGAGAGGGAACGAAACAAATGAAAAAATGAAGTAACCACCTGGGAATCGAACCCGGGATCTTCCGATTGCCGGTCAGACGCGATACCATTACACCATGGGCCTCACTCTTCCAAATGCCGTAATTCTTCTACACTCGCAGAAACCAATGCCCCAGGGGGCACCTCCCGCATGCCGTAACATTATATACATTCAACTGCAAAGAACACGCAGTATAAATAGCGTAAAGAACGACGCTTGTATAGGAGATATTCCGCGCAAGACGAGAGAGAGAGAACGAAACAAATGAAAAAATGAAGTAACCACCTGGGAATAGAACCCGGATCTTCCGATTGCCTCAGACGCGATACCATTACACCATGGACCTCACTCTTCCAAATGCCGTAATTCTTCTACATACTCGCAGAAACCAATGCCCCAAGGGGGCACCTCCCGCATGCCGTAACATTATATACATTCAACTGCAAAGAACACGCAGTATAAATAACGTAAAGAACGACGCTTGTATAGGAGATATTCCGCGCAAGACAGAGAGAGAGAACGAAACAAATGAAAAATGAAGTAACCACCTGGGAATCGAACCCGGGATCTTCCGATTGCCGGTCAGCGCGATACCTTACACCATGGGACCTCACTCTTCCAAATGCCGTAATTCTTCTACATACTCGCAGAAACCAATGCCCAAGGGGGCACCTCCCGCATGCCGTAACATTTATACATTCAACTGCAAAGAACACGCAGTATAATAACGTAAAGAACGACGCTTGTATAGGAGATATTCCCCGCAAGACGAGAGAGAGGGAACGAAACAAATGAAAAAATGAAGTAACCACCTGGGAATCGAACCCGGGATCTTCCGATTGCCGTCAGACGCGATACCATTACACCATGGACCTCACTCTTCCAAATGCCGTAATTCTTCTACATACTCGCAGAAACCAATGCCCCAAGGGGCACCTCCCGCATGCCGTAACATTATATACATTCAACTGCAAAGAACACGCAGTATAAATAGCGTAAAGAACGACGCTTGTATAGGAGATATTCCGCGCAAGACGAGAGAGAGAGAACGAAACAAATGAAAAAATGAAGTAACCACCTGGGAATAGAACCCGGGATCTTCCGATTGCCGGTCAGACGCGATACCATTACACCATGGACCTCACTCTTCCAAATGCCGTAATTCTTCTACATACTCGCAGAAACCAATGCCCCAAGGGGGCACCTCCCGCATGCCGTAACATTATATACATTCAACTGCAAAGAACACGCAGTATAAATAACGTAAAGAACGACGCTTGTATAGGAGATATTCCGCGCAAGACAGAGAGAGAGAACGAAACAAATGAAAAAATTAAGTAACCACCTGGGAATCGAACCCGGGATCTTCCGATTGCTGGTCAGACGCGATACCATTACACCATGGACCTCACTCTTCCAAATGCCGTAATTCTTCTACATACTCGCAGAAACCAATGCCCCAAGGGGGCACCTCCCGCATGCCGTAACATTATATACATTCAACTGCAAAGAACACGCAGTATAAATAACGTAAAGAACGACGCTTGTATAGGAGATATTCCGCACAAGACGAGAGAGAGAGAACGAAACAAATGAAAAATGAAGTAACCACCTGGGAATCGAACCCGGGATCTTCCGATTGCCGGTCAGACGCGATACCATTACACCATGGACCTCACTCTTCCAAATGCCGTAATTCTTCTACATACTCGCAGAAACCAATGCCCCAAGGGGGCACCTCCCGCATGCCGTAACATTATATACATTCAACTGCGAGTATGTAGAAGAATTACGGCATTTGGAAGAGTGAGGTCCATGGTGTAATGGTATCGCGTCTGACGGCAATCGGAAGATCCCGGGTTCGATTCCCAGGTGGTTACTTCATTTTTTCATTTGTTTCGTTCTCTCTCTCTCGTCTTGCGCGGAATATCTCCTATACAAGCGTCGTTCTTTACGTTATTTATACTGTGTTCTTTGCAGATGAATGTATATAATGTTACGGTATGCGGGAGGTGCCCCTTGGGGCATTGGTTTCTGCGAGTATGTAGAAGAATTACGGCATTTGGAAGAGTGAGGTCCATGGTGTAATGGTATCGCGTCTGACCGGCAATCGGAAGATCCCGGGTTCGATTCCCAGGTGGTTACTTCATTTTTTCATTTGTTTCGTTCTCTCTCTCTCGTCTTGCACGAAATATCTCCTATACAAGCGTCGTTCTTTACGTTATTTATACTGCGTGTTCTTTGCAGTTGAATGTATATAATGTTACGGCATGCGGGAGGTGCCCCCTTGGGGCATTGGTTTTCTGCGAGTATGTAGAAGAATTACGGCATTTGGAAGAGTGAGGTCCATGGTGTAATGGTGTCGCGTCTGACCGGCAATCGGAAGATCCGGGTTCGATTCCCAGGTGGTTACTTCATTTTTCATTTGTTTCGTTCTCTCTCTCTCGTCTTGCGCGGAATATCTCCTATACAAGCGTCGTTCTTTACGTTATTTATACTGCGTGTTCTTTGCAGTTGAATGTATATAATGTTTACGGCATGCGGGAGGTGCCCCTTGGGGCATTGGTTTCTGCGAGTATGTAGAAGAATTACGGCATTTGGAAGAGTGAGGTCCATGGTGTAATGGTATCGCGTCTGACCGGCAATCGGAAGATCCCGGGTTCGATTCCCATGTGGTTACTTCATTTTTTCATTTGTTTTCGTTCTCTCTCTCTCGTCTTGCGCGGAATATCTCCTATACAAGCGTCGTTCTTTACGATATATATATATATATATACAGGGTGGGCCGTAAGTTTCCATACATAGGAAAATTTAAACGTTTGTTTTTATGTTTCAGATACCCTAAGAATATGCGTTTGTAAGATCTTGTTTACTGATGAAGCAAATTTTTACGTCAATGGAGAGGTTATCGGCAAAACATACGTTATTGGGAGTAATGCTAACCCTAACTGGCTGAGTCCGACGAAGATGCAAGGTGCCGGTAAAGTGATGGTGTGGGCCGGGATATGGGGTGACAGAATTATTGGACCAATTTTTGTCAGTGGAAATCTTAATGCCGAAAGGTATCTTAACATGTTGCAAGAAGAGATTTTCCCATCCCTGCTAAACGAGGAAGGTAACTTCCCAGTTTACTTCCAGCAAGATGGAGCTCCACCTCATTATGGTCTTCACGTGCGTCGGAATTTGGATCAGCAGCAGTTTCCGGATGCTTGGATTGGTCGGCGTGGTCCTGTGGAGTGGCCTCCCAGATCCCCAGATCTCACCCCCCTTGATTTCTATCTTTGGGGGCACTTGAAGGCCATGGTGTATCAGGAAAAGATACGAGACATAAATCATCTAAAGGAACGTATCACCAACGCCATTACAAGCATAACGTCAACTGTGCTAATGCGTGTTCATCAACAGTGGGGAACACGTATTGAAATGTGTTTTCAAAACAATGGCAACCATGTAGAGCATATTATATAAATAAAATGGTTGTCCATAAAAAAATGTTTTTTTCCTATGTATGGAAACTTACGGCCCACCTGTATATATATATATATATATATATATATATATATATATGATGAATAAAACCACGAAGGAAAGGAAACACAATGGTGCTCAAGCGCTTTCGTCTAATGACATCCTCAGGAACACTGAAGTATATAAAAAGGTTAAGCCTATATATAGGTTACAGAAAGAAAAAAGAAAAATAAATAACATACATACACACACACACATATATATATATATATATATATATATACATACATATCTATATATACAAATACATACATACATACATACATACATATATATACAATAAACAGAGAAGTAAAAATAATAAAAAATTAAAATTAAAACCTTAAAGGATTACACTGGGCAACACGTATTTTATTGAATGATATCTGACACTTGATTCTAGGTAATTTTGGTGCGCTGAATACGAATTTCAACTCGGTTTTGGCTCTATCAGGTCCTGATTCTTGTCGACAGCCTATGTGCCATTTTCCAGATTTTTCAATTAGGACTTAAAAATTAAGTCATGTGTTAAATTTTTTTTTCAAGTTTCATGAATACAAGCAGTTCAAACTACAGTAAAATTACATATAACGATAGAAATGACTTAAAATAAAAAAACAAACAGATATGAAGCTTTCACTGTGGCAAAAATTTTCTTTTGTAAGACTTTCTAGCGTATTTGCTTGTTGATGGCAGGTCTCTTTTCAAGTACCAGCAGTAATCAGCCATCATGTGGGAATCCCAGCGGCCTTGGTACCGTTCCTCCATAATTTTGATATCTTGGTGGAATCTCTCCCCTTGTTCGTCACTTACATCACCTAAATTTACTTGGAAATTGGTCAAGATGGCTATTCAAAAAATGTATTTTTATGCTCATATTGCAACCTAACTCTTTGTAGTCCTTAAAAGTTTTTTTACGATTTCTTCGTAGTTATCTGCCCTATAATTGCCTAAAAAGTTTTCTATCCAGTCCACGAATGAGAACCAGCCATTTTTTTCGCGTTCATTCATGACATTAGGAAAATTGCTGTCTTTAATCATTGTTCTTATTTGTGGGACCGTCGAAAATTCCCGCCTTGATTTTTTCATAACTTAAACTTGGAAATTTTGAAGTTATGTATTTGAAACACTCGCCGTTTCGTATCTAAAGCTTTTACATATTGTTTAATGAGGCCTAGTTTTATATGCAGAGGAGGAAATATGATTTTATCTCTGCTCACTAAAGGTGATTAATTACGTTTTTTTCTCCGACAGTAAGTGATGTTCGTGCTGGCCAGATTTGTTTGAAATAATGTTCTTCCTTGGCTCTGCTGTCCCATAAGCAAAGGAAGCAGGGATCTTTAGTATACCTCCTTGTTGTCCTAGCAGAAAATTAACCATTTTTAAGTCAACAATATGATCCACTTGTGCTCCCTATATTTGATAAGATTTAAAAACCTTTTCTATATGTTCATACTTTTCTTTTAATTTTTTTGAGTGCCCAATCGGTATCGAGCCGTATAGATTGCCATTATGCACAACACACACTTAAGACTTCTTTTCGAACTGTCTAAAAACAAGCGCCAATTATTTGCATCGTAAGACTCAACCCCCATCTTCTTTAACAAACCAACTATGTCGCAGCAATATACTAAACTATCCTCTGTTCTAAAATATTTAACAAGTTCTTCTTCTCTTTTTCTGTAAAATGAAATGTATGTGTTTGAAGTAAGCAAGTTTTTCTCTTTAAGTCTTGAAGCTAAAATTTCCGCAGCCTTTTTTTGGCAAATTTAGATCCCTTACAAGATCATTCAATTCGGCCTGGTTAACTTTTGCGGATCGTTTTGACTTTCAAATACGCTGGGGTCAAAATCGGTGTCTGACTCCTCAAAGTGCATAACAATATTTTCAGGAACATCTTCAACTAATTCTTGAGTTGGCAGACCCTTAAATTTTGGAATGGGGATCTCATTTGAATGTAGCACAGGTCGTATCGCGGTGTCGAAATTTGGGTACTCGATACAATGTTTATTTTTCTTAGTGAAGCCCGAAGTCTTGACAAAGCAAAGGTAGCAATCGGTCTCGTGTTAGTAGGCTCTCGCCACACCTGATATGGAAAAAAAATTGTAAAGCGTCAACAAAAGCGACGAGAGACTTGTTTTTATGAATTTTATCAAAAGTTATCACCCAAACATTAACATTTCTATGTTTTCAACCTTATGCAATATTTGAGATTCTTATAAACATTTTCTGTAAATTTTTGTTTATGTACCTAAGTTACAATTACATTTAGGTAAGTTACAGTATACTAGTGATTAATTACGTAGTTTTATGAAATCATAAACTTACCATCGGAACTCCAAAAGGTATTTTTGAATCCGAACCCTTCGTCAATGTCGCAGTCTTTCAATGCATATAGTGCAGGCTTTATGTGGAGCCCACGATTATCTTGGTCCCCCAGTTTTATGCCAAAATAACTAAGTAAGCTCTTTTTACGAAGTCAGTTATATTTGCTCGTTGATGTGGAAGTGTAAAATTTCCACATATATAACAGAAGGAATCAGGGTTTTTTTGCATTTGAACTTTCTATGCTTGATGACATATTGCTTGATTGTTCTGCCAATTTGTAAAGGTATTAAAGCCCTTAATTCATATAAATTTAAGAAAATCTGAAATATAAACACAAAATTAGTTTAAATAGGTACTTATTATGAAATAGGTACTTACAATCTATGAAATTAAACTAGAAACACGGATGAGTAGGTACAATATAATTACGTCTAATTAAATCAACTATATTAAATCACGATGACAAAATTACTCACTAAATCATATGCCAATTCAAATTATGTTAATGCCCAAACTTAATTAACTAACTCATCTGACTGACTGACTGACTGACTGACTGACTGACTGACTGACTGACTGACTGACTGAATTGACTGATTAACTCTGGAAACGAGTCGCTTTTATATATTTTAGTTGTCCCTCTAGAATACTCTACAGAGAACAGGAACGCTCCAGAAAATTTTAGAATTCTATGATATTTTTAGCTTAATTTACTAATATTAAAATGGGTTAAAAATGACAAAATTAAAAATATTTTTAGGGTGTTACATAAAAATATACATAATACAACAATACCATAAACAATAGGTACAATACCTAGATAAAAACCTAGTTGCATAATGTGTAACTGCAAAAAGACTTAGCGAGTATTGAGAAAAAAACCTTTTTATGAATACGACGAAAGAGGAGGGGTGTTGAGCAAAATCAGGACCTGATAGAGCAAAACCGAGTAAAAATTCGTGCTCAGCGCACCCAAATTACCTAGAACTAACTGTCAAATCTAATTCAATAGACAAAAAGTTGAAATTTGTTCCCCAGTGTTACCAATGAGGCGTACAGATTGTAAGGAAAAATATCGATTTTTAGCACAAGATCAAATGGATTATAAAAATACAAATTTGTACTGGGACTCTGCCGGGTTTTAACACAATGCTGCCTATGGTCAGGTTTCGATATATATAAAAAAAAAAAAATAATAAAATGCAAATTAAAAGTTAATCGATTTTTAGCACAAGATCAAATGGATTATAAAAATACAAATTTATACTAGAACTCTGTCCGGGTTTTAACACATTTCTGCCTATGGTCAGGTTTCGATATATATAAAAAATAAAATGCAAATTAAAAGTTAATAAAGTAGAAGACAAGTTTACCAAAGATTTAATGTTTTACACTTCTTATCTAAGTCTGCTTTAAAGGAATTCAACATAACAGGATCGAGTTGAAAAAGACCTTTGCTTATGTTGAAGTTATTTGAAAGTTGGATAATGGCAGACTCAAGAATATTTCTATTAACAATGTTGCTTGAATGGAATAAACTGAAGCATTATTCCAATCAATACAGTGGGCTAACTCTGACAAATGGACAAAAAGGGCACTGGACAACTGTCCTGTTCTAACGGAATATTGATGCTGTTTTATACGTGTATATATATATATATATATAATATATATATTATATATATAATATATAATATATTGACGATTGGTGTTAAGTCGTAATATTTTCGTTAGTTTTAACGTTTTATTTGATGGATTCATTTAAAAAATGTCTCCTAAAGATCCTAGTGTAGTTTACGTTCCCCAACTTTGACCTAGCGTAGTTTGTGTCCCCTTTTGCGTCAGGGGGACGTAACTACACTTGCTCCGAAATTAGGGGTGCTATAAAGGAAAAGATCCCTTTTAACTTACACATTACCTTTAGAAGCAAATAAAATAACTTTTTAAAAAGTAACTTTTCCAGCTTTATATATACACAGCGTGTCCCAAAGAAATGTATACCCACTTTGTTCGATAATACCAGCTATGAGGATAATAAATATATTACTTTTTATATGTTTTTTAATAAAGAATTTTCTCCTGAATCTAAATATGCAATTATTTTTATTAAAAATTGAAGAACAAAAAAGTTACAGATGTTTAAATTATAATTATTATTTTCGAGACTTCATGTGCGATATTTTCTAATATTTTAACCGACTGTTTTGAGATACTTATGTTTAGTGTTGATATTGAAGCATAAATGTTGTAATTATTAGTTAATTCAAAAAATTTACAAATTCCATGGTTAAATGACACTTTATCTAAGATGTTCGACGTCTTCCAGAACGTTGTTTTTGTAAGTTTTGCACAGTGCCGTCGGTTTCAAACTTATCTCGTATACGTGCAAAAATATTAGAAAATATCGCACATGAAGTCTCGAAAATAATAATTATAATTTAAACATCTGTAACTTTTTTGTTTTTCAATTTTTAATACAAATAATTACATATTTAGATTCAGGAGAAAATTCTTTATTAAAAAACATATAAAAAGTAATATATTTATTATCCTCATAGCTGGTATTATCGAACAAAGTGGGTATACATTTCTTTGGGACACGCTGTATACAGGGTGTCCGAGAATTATCTGTACAATTTTTGGCTGTTATTAAAAGTGAACCATGAAGTGTAGAAATTCCAGTGTTGTCCCATTTTACAGAGAATCTCATTAAGTTTTTTATGATACCACGTTTTGACAAATGTTTTAGAAATGTACGCGGGTGACAGACATTGATGATTTAAAAGCAAGAATCACAGCTGCTATTGAGCGAATTGATGTGGATATGCTGCAGCGTACATGGCAACATTTGGAGTATCGATTGGATGTTTTGCGAATCACTAATGGTGCACATATCGAATGTTTGTAACAACGTTACTTTAATAAAAGAAACTTTTGAAAATACAGATTCTAAATAATCTTGTTTAAGAATTTTACGTGTGTTATCAAGAATTTTATTAAAAGATGAAATTGTACAGATAATGTTCGGACACACTGGAATTTCTAAAAAACTTGTCAAAACTAGGTATCAGAAAAAACTTAATGAGATTCTCTGTAAAATGGGACAACACTGGAATTTCTACACTTCATGGTTGACTTTTAATAACAGCCAAAAATTGTACAGATAATTCTCGGACACCCTTTATATATATATAAGGACATACAGTAACTCTTCAAGACATTTTCGAAGAATCTGTTTTTTTGCCCTCACGAGAATTCCATTCTCACTCGATCGTCTGTATTCTTCTCCAAACAAATCATTTATTGCTTTTGACTAGAAGACACATTTTTGAGAACGTCTATCATGGCGATCGCCTCACGCATCGATGCATGCCAGTTGCTTCTTTACCTCACCCTTTTGAAGATCACTTCAGTCATGCACTAGCCTCTGTCGTGTAATAATTATTGTAACAAGCTTCTTCGTCTGGACCTTTTAAATCGTAATGACTCTAAATTCTAATTATAAATTATATTAATAATTCATGTCATTATTCTAGTGTCATTTATATCAGCGGCGGTTCTAGGCTTTGCGGAAGCGGGAGCAAAATAACTGCGGTCAGTATTCGGAATAGGCTTTTTTTAGTTGATGTTAAAACCCATTTAAATCACCGTTCATTTTCTATGATTAACATACGAAAATTATAATAAGGATTATTGTATACACTAATTAATTTAGATGCAATAGAAAATGGGGTTTAGTTCCCACAAGGCCACAGTGCTGTCTGTATCGTGTAATCTCTCAGTATTACCAGCGAGCCAGCCCAAGCGCGGGGCCGAGTGCAGTGCACCTCCGGCCCCGATTTATATACCATGCATTTATCCTTCGATATAATAAACCTTTAATCTCGATAATTCAATCAGTGTATGTAACTGCACATTTCAATTAAACCAAGTAAACGTTTATTTCTTTACTTTTTTTATGCAGGAAGGAGGGGCCAAGGGCAAACGCCCGCAAAAGCGCCCCTCTCATAGAAAAAGAAGAGAGCCAAAATCAAGGTCCGGGGTTTTCGAGATGCCTAGACACTCTGCGTTTGAAAGATGGGAGGTTATAGACAGGAGGAAAGATGGATTGAGGAAGATTGTTCCAGAGTTCACCGGTTGAGTAGATGAAAGACTGAGAATACCGATTAACCCTTGCATTAGATAGTTGGACAGAAAAGGAATGAGAAAGTGTAGAAAGTCTGGTACTGCGTGATCTCCTTAAAGGAGTAGGCAGGCAGTTAGAGAGTTCAGAAGAACAATGTCCGTTATAATAGCGATAGTAAAGAGAGAGTGAGGCAACATTGCGGGGAAGAGAGAGAGATTGAAGACAATCAGTAAGAGACGGAGAATTGATGAGACGAAAAGCCTTTGATTCCACCCGGTCAAGTAGAGCTGCGTGGGTTGAGCGACCCCACACATGAGAAGCATACTCCATACAGGGGTGAACAAGACCCCTGTACAGAGACAGCAACTGAGTGGGGGTGAAGAAACCGCGGAGGCGGTACAGCACACCTAATCTCTTAGAAGCTGTTTTAGAAAGAGAGTATATGTGATCTTTCCAGGAAAGATCACGAGAAAAGGAAACGCCAAGAATGTTAAGAGAAGAGGAAGGATTCAGTTGTGTGTTGTTGAAGTTAATGGGGTAGTCGTGTGGAAGATTGTGACGAGTGGACAGATGGAGGAACTGAGTTTTTGAGGCATTGAAAGCCACAAGGTTTTCTCTGCCCCAATCAGATATAGCAGAAAGATCAGAGGTCAGGTGTCCCATAGCCGTCGTACGCGAATCATGAAGCGACTGCTGTGAGGGACGCTTTGGGAAGCGGGTGGAGAAGTGAAAAGTGGAATCATCGGCATAGGAGTGAATAGGACAGGAAGTGCGAATTAAAAGACCATTAATAAATGAAAGGAAAAGAGTAGGTGACAGGACAGAACCCTGAGGAACACCACTGTTAATAGCTTTAGGAGAAGAACAGTGGCCATCTACAACTGCAGCTATAGATCGGCCAGAAAGGAAATTAGAGATGAAGGAACAGATAGCAGGATAGAAACCGAAGGAGGGCAGTTTCGAAATAAAAGATTTGTGCCAGACTCTATCAAAAGCTTTCGATATGTCAAGCGCAATAGCAAAAGTTTCACCGAAATCTCGAAAGGAGGATGACCATAATTTGACCAAGAGTCAGAGTGATACACAAGAAGATCGCCAGTGGAGCGTCCCTTGCGGAATCCATACTGACGATCTGAAAGAAGATTATGAGAAGAAAGGTGTTTAAGAATCTTCCTATTAAGGATAGATTCAAAAACTTTGGAAAGGCAAGAAATCAAAGCAATTGAACGATAGTTGAAGGGTTGAGAGCGGTCACCCTTCTTTGGGACAGGATGAATGAAAGCGAACTTCCAGCAGGAAGGAAAAGTACCAGATGAGAGACATAGACGAAAGAATTTGCCTAGGCAGGGTGTCAGCACAGAAGCACAGTTCTTAAGAACAACAGGAGAAACACCATCAGGACCATACGCCTTCCCAGAGTTGAGCCCAGATAGGGCAGAAAAAACATCTTTAGAGAGATTCTAATTTCAGACATAATAAAGTCAGAGGAGGGAGGAGATGGAGGAACAGCACCGGAATCGTCCAGGGTTGAACTGTAAGAGAAAGTCTGAGCGATGAGTTCAGCTTTGTCAGGAGAAGAGACGACAACTGTGTCGTCGGAATGGAAAAGAGGAGGGAAAGAAGAGGAAGTAAAGTTGTTGAAGAGGTTCTTAACTAGATGCCAGAAAGAGCGATAAGAATTAGAATTGGATAGATTTTCACATTTTGTTTAATTGTTTCGCTTATTTTGTTTAATTAAAGGAAAATCCAACGAAACTTATTGATCACCTTTTATTAATGATATTCATTACTTCATCAAAAGATCAAATTGGTGACCCATACACAATCTTTATTTAATTAACTTATAATATTATAGGGCCTATTGTCAATATATATATATATATATATATATATATATATATATATATATATATATATAAATGAACAATGAATAATTCCAATATTCATACATTCTTATATTCATTCATATAATTCTTATATTCATTCGTATAATTCTTGTATTTATAAAATTCGTATATTTATATAATTTGTATATTTATATAATCCTTATATTCTTATATATTTATATCTTATATTAATTTTTACATATAGAGTCCAAATTCGCATAACGCTGACGAAGTTCGGATAAAATTTTTGATTCGCTTTCTATTTTATTTTTGCTGAATATTTGGTGAATTATTTCTTTTTAAATTATTTAATAATTTTTTAGATTTAGCTTAATAATGTAATCTTGTTAAATTCTGCAATGTTCGTTTTCTGTTCACATTCTCTCTTCGTTGTAAAAGATGAAGTCATGTCTTGCTTAACGTTTAATTTTAAATCTTAAGCATTTAATTTTTGCTCATATGCATGTTTAATTGTAATTAATAATAAAATGCATATTTCTATTTCCATTTTTAGTTAACTCGGCAGATCATGATAACATCAGAGGTGTCAATACGCGGTTTAAAATAAAAAATATGGCTTCATCTTCAAATATCTTGCTTATCTGTCTAGACATTGCTACAGCTAAAATATTTACCTTATCTTCAAATATTTTGCAAAATAATGCAGCCTATTGAGAATAAAAAACAAAACAAGTCAACATTAAATAATAATGATGTCACCAAAAATTCAGTATATAAAGCCGAACAATTTTTCAAATATTCATTCTGATTGTCTAATCTAACTTAGAGGCTGAGCATTACCTGCAACATTTTAGCAGTAAACTACAGTAAGAGAATATCTTTGTCTTCTCCTTCGAGCCTTGCTCTCTTCAGAGAACTTAGTCTTAAATAGATAAAAATAATTTCCCGATACGTAACAAGAAGAATCGGGGAACCTTCAGAGAATTTAGTAAGCTCCACAGAAGCCTCCAATCCGCTACAAGAAGAAATCGGAGTAATATAAGAGAAACTTCTGCGATTCCCTATTCGGTTATTCGGTACCAGATACTCCAGAGTAACAAATCCGTTGCTGCCACCTAACCAGAACCCCGTCAACTTCGAACCGCCCAAGGCCATAGACGGAGGGGTTAACACACACACACACACACACACACACACACACACACACACACACACTGTAAGGTATTAAAGTAAGAAGTGAAGAGATGATTTTGCTGTAATGTAAACGAGAATGCCGAGGTTCAAAATTCAAGTCTTCAAAAATACTGAGTGTCAACGCACAGATGCCATTTTTTGCATGTACAGTAGTTTCCATACAGAATGTGGTAGTAATAGTAGTAGTAGTAGTAGTAGTAGTAACTCACCAACAACTTTGACCATGATGGCTTGAGATGAAGACTGTCCTCCTCGAGCTGTGGCCATGCATTCGTACGAACCTTCGTCCACCCCTGATTGAACATTCTGGACGAAGAGCGTCCCGTTTTGGAACACCTTTTGACGACGATTCAGCGGGAGAGATTTTCCACCTATCAAACCGAACAATAAATACAAACAATACAGTAATTATCTCATAACATTTAGGATCTTGTATAAATGGTAAGGTTAATTCATTGCTTAGATATAGTTTTAACATTAAGTCATAGTAATTCGCCTTAACTGGCTCAGTGGTAGAGCATCGGACTCGCAGTGGAAGGATCCTAACATTGAATCCCACGGGCATGGACAGCGTGAATTTCCGCACAATATGGTTGAACCAAATTATTTTTGTCGACCAAGAGATAATTTGATAAACAGGGTCAACTCCCACAGGGGTAGAGGAGGAGGATCCCAGCTTTACGCTTAGAAATAAGTAATTGGCTGAAAAGGCTTGTTTGCCGATGTCCAAGAAAAACAAATTTTATTCGGAGTTTGTCCACAAAGGAACCTCACTCTAACGATGAAAAGGAGAGCCAAAGCTTCTAAAGTACTACTATTATCATTAATAATAATAATATTATTATTATTATTATTATTATTATTATTATTATTAAGTGTTAAGACGTTTCGATAACCCGGATGAACAGGTTCCTGGGCCCCTGTTCGACTAAACGGATGTCCATTATATATATAACAACTGTATGTTCTATATGTAAATCGGTGCAAATTTGAAGAGATCTTAAATAATACGATATATATTGGGGGGATCCAAATATCGGAAGTCCTCTGTGTTTGTCTCCAGCAGCCTCAAAAAGCTTCGTGACACACACACACACACACACACACGGAAAAGCCACAAGAGTTGTATAAATATCTACAAATTTTTCATTTTAGTAAATGCACTGATGATGGGCTGAAATACTTCCGAAACGTCTGCTTTTTATCGGTAAAGAAATGCTTTGATTCTCCTTTTAAGTCGTTGTTTTAACGTGCAATTACAGTATCTTACAGTATCAATTACAGTCTTTGGAGTAAGTTCTAAAATGACATATTAGAATAATGACACAAGTTATAGCGATGTACTTCATACTCCAACATCCATCCCATTGTAATTTTTGCCTCTTGCCTTGTACTTTATAGACACGAGTGATTTGTTTGTTAGACAGTTTAAGAGAGTTACTAATTAGTTTATATTAGTTTTCTAAGTTACACGCAACTTATTGTTTCCTAGAATGACCCGGACTCTCAAAACACATTAATGAAACCGCCATTAAACTCTCTCAGAAGTTTAGTAAAATATTAATTTAAAATACCTTTGGTCCACGTAATTGAATAGATTGGAAAACCGCCGACAGGGCAATTAAGAATTAGCATTTCTCCAGCAACGGTCTCTACATCATTCATAGCTCTAACCACTGGAAGACCTGAGAAAGAAGTTTAAGAGGAAGATAATGAAATAAATGAATATATTTCATAAATCACTGAATTCTGAACATTGTTCAAAATGTTATAGATGCAAAGAACAGAAAATCTGAACTTTTTTTTTCTCAGCCTAAAGAATATTTTACGCGCCCTAAACTTTTATTTCAATTATTAAAATGTGCTGAAAATGCTTATTATTTTATCAAAATGTTCAGATTTCTTTGGCAAAGCTTCAAAATATATTTTAAGAACTCAAAAGTCTGAAAGTTTAAGAATTGTATCCTTCCAGTATTCTCTGAAGTTTTACTCGAGAAAGGCTAAAAACTTTGACCAATATTTTACTTAAATTTTGAAAAGAATAACTTCAATTTGATAAATCTGTGACTCAAGTCGCAACATTTTTACGACTGACCGTTTTGTTAACGTAGGAGTTGTTTCCAATCTCGGCTTCTTTCCTTTTCCTCTTTATAAAGTATGTAAGTGTATTCAGTAGCCAGATTTATTATTAGATTATTTTATTTTTCAAACCAATTATGAATTTTTGCTGAGTTTTGAAATTTTCATTATTATTCCGAAGATTTTATTTCCTCGGAGAATTCCTTTCAGAAAATATACATTTTACTTTAAAAATAATCTGTTTCCTTACTTGACCAGATTGACTGAGAGGCATTATACGTAAGTCGTGTGACTAAATTGAACTTGATTAAAGAGAATATACTTATTTTAACTGCTTTTTTGACTTAAAACTAGAGAGACTTTTTTATCCCTATGAAAATACATAGACATTACTAAGGGCGCACTGTAGTCGTCTCATAAGCTTAAAACACATACCGTAAACGTTAAGTCGCGCTGAATGCGTAACAGAACCGACGCTGTTGGTGGCTGTGCAAGCGTACAGACCTCCAATGGCTGGAGTAACGCTACTTATGTTGACGTGTGATACCACTTCGCCCGCACTCGTAACAAATTGACCTCTCACTAACCTAAAAATAGTAGCAATTGATATATAGGAGTTAAAAGACATACTATAAATACACATTAGGAATATAAACTCACTTCGAACATAAACACAGACATAGAAATCATTGTCATCCTTCGTATGTAAATTGTGAACCTTAAATGCTTTTGCATTTAGTTAAAAAAAATACAAAGATATCACATTTTTCAATCCTATTTTGATTCATAACTCAGCTGACTGGCTATTACAAGTGCTTTTAATAGGTAATATTAACTACAGGGTGTCCGAAAAGTTTGCCCAATGGGAAATGTATTAATTAATTAATTATATTATATTAAACGTACTTTGAATTGAATGGGGAACATTTTTAAAATTTATCATATGGTTTCGTAAATGAGTGTATTTTCCATCAGGTTACGAGTTTCAAAGCATTTCCCATTCGATACAGATTTTTCAGACACCCTGTATGTATTAGGTTATATATACACCATATGTTACTTTTAAAATGACAACTGCAAAATATAAAAATTTAATTATCAGTTATGTTTTCGGTGCCTCAGTCTTGGCAAAATCTTTAAAAATGAAGCGGACATCAAATTTCCCGATTACTTACCGGTCCAAGTGGGTAATGGGAAACCCATCTAGAGACCAGCGGAGAGAAGGTGTGGGCCTACCGGAAGCAATGCATTTGAGACTGGCCGAAGGACCGGGTTGCATTGTCTGCTCTATGAACCGGTAAACAAGTATCGGCGGAGTGTCTGAATGAGCGAGAATTTAAAATTTACAAAAAATTCAAAAAATTGTTAATGTATCTCTTTGGAAAGAAGAAATTTATTTATATATATATATATATGGCCCTACTTTTCTGTGAAAGAAAGAGAGTATATATATATATTATATATATATATATTATATATATATATATATATATATATATGGGCTATTGAAAATGATTCATCCGATTTCAACTGAGAATACTTCCGTACCTATCAACCGTGCATCAACTGGGCATACACCCACATGAAAGAGGAAATCTCCGAGTTTACAAGATCACCCGCGAGAGGGCTCCAAAGTCACGCCGTGGCCTAGCCTAGCAACAAACAGTCAGTGTGAAAATGGCGTCCGCACAGCAGAAGGCGTTTTGTGTGTTGCAGTTTTCGAGCTGTAAATCGGTAGTCACAGTGCAGCGTGAGTTTCGTCGACGTTACGGAACAGATCCACCGGGTGCTCAGAGCATCCGTCGGTGGTATCGGCAGTTCGAGGAAACATTCGCATTGTTACTGCCGTAGAGTCAGTGACAACGGACATGCTGGAGCGAGTATGGGAGGAATTCGACTATCGTGTCGACGTTGCTCGTGTAACTAGGGGAAGTCACATAGAGCATTTATGAGATGAGAGACAAAATTTGGGCAGTTTTTCTTTTGGTTGATGTATCACAAATCACTCTGTATTTGTAACATTAAAAAATATTCTCATTTGAAATCAGGTGAATCAGTTTGAATAGCCCTGTGTATATATATATATATTTTTTTTTTCCAGTAAGGTCACCTCCAACGCGAGGCTTGTGTCAAGTCAAGATCGCGCG
The DNA here is from genome assembly GCA_023014485.1 of Bathynomus jamesi. Lineage (NCBI taxonomy): Eukaryota > Metazoa > Arthropoda > Malacostraca > Isopoda > Cirolanidae > Bathynomus > Bathynomus jamesi. The sequence goes on from JAJOZX010011244.1 coordinate 98,261, forward strand.
TTTGTCGAACTTAATAACCTATGGGAAAAATAGGGTTAGGTTAACCTATGCAAGAAAATCGCGTTCGGCGAACTTAACAGTCTATGAGGAAAATAGTATTATACGTCAAGTTAAAGTTCGCGTTCGAGGAAAATGATACACAAACGTAGTTTCAAAGTATATTAAACATTAGACCTGAAATAAACATTTAAATCAAACATACTGTAAACGGGTAAACACAAACACTAACGTAAACAAAACTTCCAGAAAACAGTAAACAAAAACTTCACGTAAACACTAAACAAAAACTTAAATTGAAAAAAAAACTTATTAAACGGAAGGAAGAGAACTCTCATTCAGAATCAGATCTCTCATCTAGTAGACTGAGCACTGAGCAGTGAGCACGTTGGCGCATTCACGTTGTTTGTTTACTCGCGTTATACCAAATCTCATTCGTGTTGGACGAAGACTGTCGCACGTACCAATGCTGCGTTAGCACAAATTCACGTTCGGCAAAGTCGCGTTGGAAGCGACCTTACTGTATATATATATATATATATATATATATATAAAGGTGGGCAGGACCGAGTTCCAAAAGGACCGAACTCCAGGAACTCGGTCCTTTTTAAGGACCGTGAGCGGGAAAGTCGGTCCTTTACTCAGTGAGGACCGAAATGAGGAGCGACGGTCCATTTTTAAGCAATTCCGGACGGTCTTTCTTAGTGATTTTAGTGTGTTTAGTGATTATTTGAAGTTCTAAAGAAGATGGATCGTTTCCTCCAGAAGACTCAGAAAGAGACTGAGACTGAACTGAAACTTGTTTCAACACCTGAAGGACTTGTTCATCAAGTTTAACACGCCTATCCCATCCAGTGCCGCCGTGGAGAGGCTCTTCTCTGTGGGGAAGGACGTCCTCAAGCCGAAAAGGTCAGGGCTCAGTGACAGCCATTTTGAAGTGCTAGTCTTCTTGAAGGGAAACTCAAGCATTTAACTTAATAACTTTTTTTCATCATTTATGTATTGTATTAATTATAATTTACGTTAATAAAATTAAAGATTTCCGGTGTCTTTAATTTCATTTTTCATTTTAATCAAATTTTTCACTTATATTATATCTAAGGACCGAGGACCGAGTCGTTCCTAGGTCCTATCTTCAGAAAGGACCGTGACCGGGACCGTCGGTCCAGTTTGAGGCAAGGACCGGGACCGGGACCGTCGGTCCTTTATGAGGCCCGGGTGCCCACCTTTGTATATATATATATATATATATATATATATATATACAGGGTGTCCCATAAGTCCGGCATCATAGGAAAAATAATAAAAAAAGGCAAAACAAAAGCTTTTATTTACAGAACGTGCTCAATATGTCCACCATTGTTTTCAATACACAAATTCAGACGTGATTGATACCCAGTCAGCAAGCACACGGTGAATGATGTCAGGAGTAATGGTGTTACATGCCCCAATAATGCGCTGCCGCAAATGTTCAACACTCCTAATTTTCTCTGCGTATACCAGCGCTTTCAAGTGGCCCCAGAGATAAAAATCTAGTGGCGTGAGATCCGGGCTTCTAGCTGGCCATTCCACAGGCCCTTGACGTCCTAGCCAATGACCAGGGAATTGTTGGTACAGGTATTCCCTTCCTTGGGTGCTGTAATGTGCAGGAGCGCCGTCTTGCTGGAACCATGTTGGGAAATTTCCTTCTTCGTTCAAGACACTGGGAAATGCTTCTTCCTTCAGCATACGTAGGTAGGTGCCTCCAGTGACATGTTCATCGAAAAAGAGGGGGCCTATGATGCGATCCTTCCATATGCCACACCATACCATCACCCGAGATGCACATTGTTCCTTTGAGACCAGTAGCGGGTGTTCTGTCGATTTACCTCACCATTTCCATAAAAAACAGCCTCGTTACTGAACAGAATGGTGGACGGGAAATTGGCATCCCGAGCATATTGTCCCGGAGCCCATTCACAAAATTCCATCCGCCGGTCGGGATCATCTTCGCTTAATTTCTGTAGGATCTGAAGTTTATATGGATGCCATTTGTGAGCCTGAAGAATGCGATGGATGCTACTTTTCGACACTCCTGTCTCGGCGGACAATCGCCGAAGAGACTTATTGGGACTTCTGTTAAAATGAGCCAGGATAGCAGTCGCTCTATCATCGTCAGTGGACGTCCTTGAAGGTCCACTGCGTGGTTTATCTTCTATGGATCCTGTTTCCTTAAACTTTGCAACAAGTCTGCTAACACAACTCTGTGTTATTGGCTCGCGGTCTGGATGTAGTCTGTTAAATTCAGCAGCGGCCTCTCTTTGACTCTGATTTCCTATGAGTAGAATTATCTGGATTCGTTCTTCCTTGCTCACAGACATTATGGCCTGTGGAAAGAGAAAAATATGAATTATGGTTTGTAGAAATAGAAAAATATGAATTTCTCCTATGATGCCGGACTTATGGGACACCCTGTATATATATATATACACATTTAACTGCAAACACGCAGTATAATTAACGAAAGAACGACGCTTGTATAGGAGATATTCCGCGCAAGACGAGAGAGAGAGAACGAAACAAATGAAAAAATGAGGTAACCACCCGGGAATCGAACCCGGGATCTTCCGATTGCCGGTCAGATGCGATAACCATTACACCATGGGCCTCACTCTTCCAAATGCCGTAATTCTTCTACATACTCGCAGAAACCAATGCCCCAAGGGGGCACCTCCCGCATGCCGTAACATTATATACATTTAACTGCAAACACGCAGTATAATTAACGTAAAGAACGACGCTTGTATAGGAGATATTCCGCGCAAGACGAGTATGTAGAAGAATTACGTCATTTGGAAGAGTGAGGCCCATGGTGTAATGGTTATCGCATCTGACCGGCAATCGGAAGATCCCGGGTTCGATTCCCGGGTGGTTACCTCATTTTTTCATTTGTTTCGTTCTCTCTCTCTCGTCTTGCGCGGAATATCTCCTATACAAGCGTCGTTCTTTACGTTAATTATACTGCGTGTTTGCAGTTAAATGTATATAATGTTACGGCATGCGAGGGGTGCCCCCTTGGGGCATTGGTTTCTGCGAGTATGTAGAAGAATTACGGCATTTGGAAGAGTTAGGCCGATGGTGTAATGGTTATCGCATCTGACCGGCAATCGGAAGATCCCGGGTTCGATTCCCGGGTGGTTACCTCATTTTTTCATTTGTTTCGTTCTCTCTCTCTCGTCTTGCGCGGAATATCTCCTATACAAGCGTCGTTCTTTACGTTATATATATATATATATATATATTATTGATTTGCGTATTACAATTCTGTTTTTATTTAAATGTTTGTGTCTCGTTTACGAGTTCGTGTTGTAATGTGGTCGTATTAACAGTTTTTATGTCTTCTATAATGTTTGTTTACCCTTAATGGATAAATAAAAACATTCATTTGCAAGTTGGAATTTTAAAAGCAGAACGTTGCGTTCATAAACAAAAGTTTGATGCGGACAAAATTTGGGGTTAAATCTTCAGAAGAAATACCAGACATTTTATATAACAGTAAACGCTGTTTTATATAAAGAAAAGGAAGCGTAACACAAAAATAAATAAATAAATGAGAAATAAGACACGTAACAGTATACACACACGCCCACCCCGTTGAATGATAAGTGACCTTTCACTATCCTTCGGGGTTTTGCTTTGGTTTTATTGCCATGAGCCAAAAGTACGCAATCACTGGGCCTCGTTTTGGGCTGTGTCCTCTGTCAAACGAGTAACTTAGCTCTTATTCAAAGTCCAAGAGCGCTATACCTGGTACTATCCAGATAAACGCATCAAGGGAATTCAAAGTGTTAGTGAAAGAGGAGAAAAATTTTGAAAAGACAGTGCGGAGATACTCATCCCCACGTCGTTAGGCTCGTTACACTAGTTCCATCGCTTATCAGATTTAAACGAGATTGGGACTATTCACTATACAGAAAGTTGACAAAGTAAATAGACACCACGATAATTGTCCTCAAGAACAAATGTCAAAGCTCATCAGTGGAATTCTAGACCGTGTCTCAGCTTTACCTAATGCAAAGGGCAAAGCACCACTATTCTAAATATATTGATTCAGTAAATCCCTTATTATTTACTGACTTTTATTATCAAATAAAAACTATGGAAAAACCGAAGGTGTCTATTTATTTTTGGCAACCCTCTGTAGTTGAATGGGCGACTCTCCTCTTCAATTCTGATAATGTATAGAAACCCAGCCTCGTTAGGATTCCACGTTCAGCTGTGGGATCCTTCCGCGTAAATAGCCTTCCTGGCTGATCCAGAATGTAGAGATAACGCGGTACACTAATGCTAAGACCATTTTAAAAGAAGAGAATATATACAAGAAAAGAGCCTCCCCCATTAAAATTATGACGGAATCCTCATTCAAATAATGTGTTTTTTCAGCTTCATATATTTATGAAACTGTTACGCGGATGAAGGAATATGCGGAAACAAGCAAACCCTTTCTTTGTACGTTTTCGTGAATAAAAGATAAATATTCATAGTTCTCCACTACGAGTACGAGTGTACGCGAGGAAAATAGATTAATTACTGGTGCCAAAAATGGCAACAGCATCCACGGACTGAAGATAAGAGAACGAAAATAATTTTATCAGCGAGAGAAAATAGTTTTGTCTTTAAAGTGGAAAACTTTTCTATCAGGTGATTTTGAAAAAAGTGCGTAAGAAGAAAAATGGAGTTCATGTTTTCCAAGACTAAAATAAATTGTAATGATTATAATATAATAAAAAAAAATTGCTAAAAATACAGCCGATGAAAAAACTTATAAACACTATGTATAACTATTAATATTATTAACACCGTAAATCACGAATAATCCGTATAATTTCATCGTATCTTTAAATACGTTAAAAAAATATTAAAAGAAAAGTGATTTTAAACCCTCACAACCGATTATTAGTAAGTATAAATCAGGAAATTATCGCGCTTAAATCGGTACAGTTATTTCATGCGCGCGCATATGGGTTTTCCTGAAACAAAAAAACCCTCTGGAACTGCGATTTTCGCTGGAGCAAAACGAATAATTATTGGTTTGTGGACTTAAAAACATTAATCATCCCTCGAAATGGCGTGCAACTAGGTCGGATATTAAATTCTGGACGTCTTTTGCGTGGCAGGAAATGGCCTATCTTCCCTCTGATTTAAGGAGCATAGTCCGCCCCTCCTTTTATAAGACAGACTTGCATATATTTCTTGCTGAAGGAGGATCCTTTATTTAATGTTCTCTTACTCCGGTTTCGTACGCTGTGAAATAGAACGGGAATCGATGTTCAAATGAGGTCACTGAGAAGAACAAAATACATAATGTATATTCTATAAATAATATACAGTATATCCTATTTATATACATGTAAGGGATGATGGTGATAATGACGACGATGATGATGACGATGTCTGTCTGTTTGTTCGTTTATACACGCCTAAACGGCTAGGGTAATTTGAACCAGATTTAGTTTACACATTAAGGGAGAAACAGGGAAGGTTTTAGTGATACACCCGCCCATCACAGGACAAGGAGGAGGCCTTCTGGGTACGCCAAAACGGCTAAGGTAAACTGCACCAAATTTAGTTTAAGCATTAAGAGAGAATCAGAGAAGGTTTTAGTAGCACATTCGCACGTTCCAGTACCCGCTAGGTTGTGTTTCGAAAGCTTTTGCTGCGCAAGGCGCAGCAGGCATTTTAGGAGATTTCAATGTTCACCACCACCTTTGGCTTTCCTCCCATTTCACTAACATCCCTGGTGAACTAGCTTACAACTTCTCTATACTGAATGACCTAGAACAGATTGTACAGCACCCGACTCATATCCCCGATCGCCTTGCAGCACCCAACATTCTGGATTTATTTCTCACCACTCATCCTTCTTACTCTCTCAAACCTTTTTCTCCGTTGGGTTACTCCGATCACAATCTTATATTTGTCTCCTGTCCTATCGCCCCAGTTCGAGCTTTGGATCCTCTCAAGTGGAACCGTCTTTGGCACTTTGACACCGTTGATTGGGAGGCCCTTAGGCAGTACTTCCATGATTTCCCATGGAATGATTACTGCTTCCGTGTCCGAGGGACCCTCCGGGTACGCTGAGCACATCACGGAGGTGATTCTCTCAGGCATGAAGGCGTACATTCCATATTCAATTCCTAATACTAACACAAAAATCCTGTTTAACTTTGCTTGTTCTAATGCTATCCCCAATAGAGAGGAGGCTTTCAGAAGGCACCGTCTTCATCCAACTCCTGTCTCTCACTTAGCTTATATTTCTCTGGAATCGTGCAAAATCTGTTCTTCGACTCGCCAAAAATTCCTTCACAGACAAAAATGTGAAAACCTATTTAATTCTAATTCTTCTTGCTCTTTCTGGCACCTAGCTAAGAACCTCCGCAACAATTTTAATTCTTCTTCTTTCCCTCCTCTTTTCCATTTCGACAGCCAGGGCCGCCGAGAGCTGCCCCGGGCCCCGGGGAAGGATTGGTATATAAGCCCCCCCCTGTTTACTCAGTATTTTGTTATGAATGTTTTTTGTGTACATAACAAGCAAAATGATTATATGTCCAAGTCACTATTCAAAACATACAGTATGAATAAACAATTCGGAAGAAAATGACCATTTTATTTTTCGAATCAATTATATTGATTCTATCACTATACAATTTACAAATGCAGTACCAGTCCATGCAGGCAAGACAATTGTTTACTGCAAGATTTTCATAATTAGAAGTGTACTTTCTTTGCCTTCTCTCTAGCAAAGTGGTAAATGATTCTGATAAAATTTAAAGTACGGGCTAACTGGCTTTCAATTACAATGGTTCCCAGATCTGTCAGTCGGTCTTCGGCATTGGTGGACCGCAGATATATTTTATCTGTTTCAGTTTGACTATGGTAATCTCTATAAAATGTATGTTCATTAATTATATTCCTCTCTGTTATTTAATCAATTGCGTTATTAATATCTTTAAATTTTATCTCCCCTCTTTCCGGGCCCCCTAGAGGTCCAGGCCCAGGGGATTTTTCCACGGTATTCTCTCGGTGGGCCTGCCGGCAGCTAAGTTGCCGTCTCTTCTCCTCATAAAGCTGAACTCTTCCTTCAAAATTTCGCTTCCAACTCAATCCTGGACAACTCCGGTTTCTGGTGCTGTTCATCCATCTCCTCCTCCCTCTGACTTAATTATGTCTGAAATTAGAATCTCTTCTAAAGAGGTTTTTCTGTCCCATTTAGGCTCAACTCAAGGAAGGCATACATACAGTTCTAATGGTGTCCCTCCTGTTGTTCTCAAGAACTATGCTTCTGTGCTGACACTCTACCAAGGCAAACTCTTTCGTCTTTGTCTTTCATCTGGTACTTTTCCTTCCTGCTGGAAGTTCGCTTTCATTCAGCCTGTCCTAAATGTCCCAATTGCTTTCATTTCTTGCCTTTCTAAAGTTTTTGAATCTATCCTTAATAAAAAGATTCTTAAATACCTCTCTTTTTCACAACCTTCTTTCAGATCGTCAGTATGGATTCCGCAAGGGACGCTATACTGGCGATCGTCTTGCGTATCTCTCTGGCTCTTGGTCATCCTCCTTTCGAGATTTCGGTGAAACCTCTGCTACTGCGCTAGACATATCAAAAGTTTTTCATAGAGTCTGGCACAAATCCTTAATTTCCAAACTGCCCTTCTTCGGTTTCTATCCTCCCATCTGTGCCTTTATCTCTGATTTCCTTTCTGGCCGATCTATAGCTGCGGTTATAGGTGGCCACTGTTCTTCTCCTAAAGCTATTAATAGTGCTGTTCCTTAGGGTTCTGTCCTATCACTCATTCTTTTCCTTTTACTTATCAATGATCTATTAAATCGCACTTCTTGTGATACCTACTCCTACGCCTATGATTTCACTCTTCGCTTCTCCACCCACTCTACAAAGCGTCCCTCTCAACAGACACCCAATGCTTCGCGTGGGACGGCTATGACACACCTGGCCTCTAATCTTCCTACTATCTCTGATTGGGGCAGAGAAAACTTTGTGGCCTTCAATGCCTCAAAACTTAGTTCCTTCATCTGCCTACAATCTTCCACACGACTTCAACAATACACAACTCAATCCTTCCTATTAATATTCTTGGTGTTTCCTTTTCTCGTGAACTTTCCCAGAAAGATCACATATTCTTTCTTTCTAAAACAGCTTCTAAGAGGTTAAGTGCGCTGTACCGGCTCCGCAATTTCTCCTTCCCTACTCAGTTGCTGTCTCTGTACAGGGGTCTTGGTCCGCCCCTGTATGGAGTACGTTTCTCATGTGTGGGGTGGCTCAACCCGCACAGCTCTACTTGACTGGGTGGAATCAAAGGCTTTTCGTCTCATCAATTCCCCGTCTCTTACTCACCGTCTTCATTCCCTCTCTCTTCGCCGCAATGTTGCCTCACTCTCTCTTTACTATCGCTATTATAACGGACACTGCTCTTCTGAACTCTCAAACTGCATGCCTCGTCCTTTAAGGAGAGCACGCAGTACCAGACTTTCGACAGATTCTCTTTCGTTTTCTGTCCAACTCTCTAATGCAAGGGTTAATTGGTATTTTCAATCTTTCATCTACCCCAGAGCTGGGCAGTATTTAAATACATTTGTATTTAAATACGTATTTAAATACATTTGTGTATTTAGAACTGTATTTATAAATACATTGTTTTTCATGTATTTAAATATAGTATTTAAATACTTTAATGAGTATTTAAATACTCAAAATATAAAAATGTAAATACTTTTACTGGTTTAATACACGTTCTGTACTAGCACAGTACGACGCGTCGACAGTATAGTACAGCATGGTTCATGTTTCAACAGTTTGGGAAAACATCCTCTCATAAAAAGACTGTTCCTCCGCTATAACACGACATTACCATCTTCGGCACCGGTAGAGCGAATATTCTCATTCGCGGGAATCACTTTGACTCCCAAAAGAAACTCTCTTTCAGACAAAACTTTTGAAAGATTGGTTTTGATCCGCAGCAACCGTGAAATAAAAGAGAATTCGTTAGGTGCCTTATGTTTATGTTTACGTCTTATGTTTACGTTTATGTCTCATCTACTCATTAATTGTTACTCATTTTGCAATGATATAATGAGTATAATATGTCACTGGTTGAACATCGTAAGTTCTAAGTTCTTTTGTTTTTGTTTTGTTCTAAAAAGGGAAATATATAATCGGAAATTAGATTGTACTATTTCTTTATCCTTTATAAAGCATTTTATATTGTTGTTACTCATGAATTAGTGAATGCATATGTTAAAATTTGTATGTATTTAAAATGTATTTACAAATGTATTTAAATACAATTCATGTATTTTGTATTTAGTGTCTAAATACATTCGTAAAATGTATTTAGTATTTAGTATTTAAATACATTTCTCCCATGTATTTAGTATTTAGTATTTAAATACATTCAATGTATTTATTGCCCAGCTCTGATCTACCCCACCGGTCAACTCTGCAACAACTTTTCTCAATCCATCTTTCCCACTGTCTATGACCTCCGTTCTTTTAAAAGGAGAGTGTCCAAACATCTCGTTAACCTTGGACCTTGATTTTGGCTCTCTTCTTTCTCCAGGGGAGGGGAGTTTTTGCGGGCATTCGCCCTTCACCCCTCCTTCCTGCATTATATATATATATATATATATATATATATATATATATATATATATTCCATGTTTAATTTTAAAAACCCTTAAAGAACCGTAGTATGAAATTTAAAATTGGAAAACAGCCAAAGATCTTCTATACAAAAGTGTAGCCATGTTGATTAAGGTGTAATGTGATACGTTCTACAGTATCGTTTTACATGGGGAAATATTTGTGTTTTCGTCTCTAATTGAAGTCAGTAAAAGGGATACTTCTATGCAACTATACTCTTAATTATATATATATATATATATATATATATATATATATATATAGAGAGAGAGAGAGAGAGAGAGAGAGAGAGAGTTGTCTCAACAAAAATATTTCCACAGTGTATTTAAGTTTTTGGTACTGAGAACTTTTCGCTTAATGACGCTCATAAAGTTATTGATATTTCATCTTTTTATTCGATGTTTATTCAGTTTTAATTATTGACAAAACTGATTCTATGTTTGCGGATCAACATGATGTCAACATTGCAGTCCCATCAAACATTTAGCATTGAAAACTCGTCATTCTGTCATAATATCGCTTTGTAAGAATTGAACCAATATCGTTCCATTATTGTTTCATAAATAGACATGTTGAACTATTTATTCAACATTTATTTAATATCCGTGACATTTAGGAATGTCGATACAATAGTATCTTATATCGACATCGATTTAACATTGCTCATATAGCAAAAATACTGTTGGTGGTGTTTGCGTGGGCGTCGATCGCTTCTCAAAAGTGGGGTGACATTTCAGAAATGACAAAGAGCAAGAAATGTGAAGCAGTGACCTCATATATTTTTCGAACAAAATTATCATTTATATTCGTTGATTTGAACTGAAACAAATTTCTGTTAAGAAACTTGCTACTTTAGATACACATAAACAAATGAGACATTAAAAAATTATCAAAGATGCATATATTAAAGAAATACAAATTCAGGTAAACATGTGGAGGGGACATGTCCCCCCGTTCCCCCCCCCCCACGATCGACGCCCATGGGTGTTTGAGAATGCAAGATAACAAGGATGCTGTTCGCGTTTGTGACTGTAAGATAAAGACATTCTTCATGTTTGTGACTACAAGATAGCATAGATGCTGACTATCGAGGAATTAAAATTAATAAGACATAAATAGTTCATTTTCAAATCGCTGTTGACATTTTGCGACATTTAGATTTCTTTTATAATTTAACAATTCTGTATTACTTCAGCTATTAGGCAAATTTATGATAAGGATTTCAACAAAATATGGCCTTCTTAATGGGGTGTCATGTCCAGAGTAAAAGTGTACGTAGGACAAATTGTTTGTTTTTTCCGATAGATACTGAACTTAAAACCTGGGCTTTTCCTATGTACACGCACATCCAAAAACGGGATGTGCGTGTACATAGGGAAAGCCCAGGTTTTAAGTTTAGTATCTATCGGAAAAAATAAACAATTTGTCCTACGTACACTTTTATTCTGAACATGACACCCCCATTAAGAAAGACATATTTTCTTCAATGTTTCTCCGCGCTCTTAGGATCGCCAGTCCGGAATACATCGATGCCGAATTGGAAAAAATCAACGGTATTGGAAGTGATCTGTGTTACCCACCTGCGTTTATGGAATCTTGTCTTAACAAGAAAAAACGAACCTTCTATCGTGTGAATAATAACACTCGCACTTTGTCAAAGGATATTTTAGTACTTCCATTTTTCCCAGGCTTTTTTAGGCATGCTAATGTACTTAAACTTTTGGATATTAATGTAGTATTTTCATATAACAATATTGTGAAAAATATCATAGTAAAAAATAGCCCTACCAATAATTCAGGCATTATCTATAAACTTGGTTGTAAACAATGTGATTCCTTTTACATTGGTCAGACGGGAAAGGATTTGCACACGCGTGTAAAACAATCAATATTCCGTTAGAACGGGACAGTCGTCCAGTGCCCTTTTTGTCCATTTGTCAGAGTTATCCCACTGTATTGATTGGAATAATGCTTCAGTTTTGTTTCACTCTAGCAACATTGTTAATAGAAATATTCTTGAGTCTGCTATTATCCAACTTACAAATAACTTTAACATGAGCCAAGGTCTTTTTCAACTTGATCTGTTGTTTTGAATTCGTTCAGAACGGATTTAGACAAGAAGGGCAGAGTGCTAAAACTTTGGTAGTTTTCCCTTATAAATTTGTATGCTCCTCTTACAATTTTTCTTTCAATTTATTATTTATATATATATATATATATATATATATTTTTTTTTTGTGACCTATATATCATTCGGGCATTATCTATAAAATTGGTTGAAAACAATCCATTTGATCTTGTGTTGAATTCGTTCAGAACGGATTTAGACAAGAAGGACAAAGTGCTAAAATTGGTAGGGTGGGCGGAAAGTAGCTCCCTATTTTGGATTGGTAAAAAAATACGTATATTATCCATTTATTTCAGAAAAAATAATATGACAAGGTAGGCATACATGGTAGGTTTTCTCTAAAATTCAATGTGGGCTCCAACTCTTTCCACCAGCTTCTGGAGCCGCCCAGGAATGGCGTCCACTGACTTTAGCAGGAACTCCGGCGGGATGGAGGACATGACTTCCCGAATTCGGTCCCCAGTTCTTCCAATGTCCTCGGTTTGGTGCGGTAGACTTCTTCCTTTACCCACCCCCAAAGAAAGAAGTCGCACGGTTACCGCTGAAAAAACGGCAGAATCGGTTCAGTGTAACGGTGTGGTGTGGTATGACCTCAGATCAGGTTGTGGGCCCGTTCCTGCTGCGCAACACCATGAATGCTGAGCGGTACCTTGCTATGTTGCGAAACGAGGTCTGGCCGGTTGTCAGCACATGGGAGAACATCGACGATCTGATATTTATGCAAGATGGCGCCCCTCCGCACTTCGCTCTTGTTGTCCGTGAGTGGCTGGATGCCCACTTCCCTGGGCGTTGGATGGGTCGTCGTGGTCCACATCAATGGCCAGCCAGGAGCCCCGACTTGACACCGTGCGACTTCTTTCTTTGGGGGTGGGTAAAGGAAGAAGTCTACCGCACCAAACCGAGGACATTGGAAGAACTGGAGGACCGAATTCGGGAAGTCATGTCCTCCATCCCGCCGGAGTTCTGCTAAAGTCAGTGGACGCCATTCCTGGGCGGCTCCAGAAGCTGGTGGAAAGAGTTGGAGCCCACATTGAATTTTAGAGAAAACCTACCTTGTATGCCTACCTTTCATATTATTTCTTCTGAAATAAATGGATAATATATGTATTTTTTACCAATCCAAAATAGGGAGCTACTTTCCGCCCACCCTGTACATATATATTTTTTTTTTTTGTGACCTATATATAGTCTCGAACTCTTTATTTACCTCAGTGTTCCTGAGGATGTCATTCGACGAAAGTGCTTGAGCACCATTCTGTTTCCTTTCCTTCGTGGTTTTATTCATCATATATATATATATATATATCTATATAATATATATATATATATAATAATATATAGAATTTTAATGCTATATACACTGTATATATATGAATTGACAAATTATGTTAATATAACGTAACAGATAACAGATTATGAATTACTAAACTGAAAGTAGTGAAAACCAAAATGAAACGAAATGTATCATCTCCGCATAATATTTTTAAATGTGTCGCTGTTTCATCGAAAATAATACTAATCGCTATTCACCGGCAAGATTTGGACATTTTTCAGACCCCGATTGTTGTCGATAAATGGTAAACGACAACAATCGCTTTTAAGCGTAATACGATTCAACGCAACAAACGGCAACAAACGGCCGTGTTATGGGCTTTCCACTGCTAAACAATTTGGGTGAAGAACATTCTAAAATTAATTTAACCAAAATATCGGGCGTAAGACGACAATATTCGGTGATGTGAGAATAGTTATCGATACTTCATTTACTTTACGATTTATAGAATCGAATTCATGCTTGTTTTCAAAATATATTAAATTTGTATATAAAACAAGCATGAAATAAAGACTGGCTATATTCAAATACAATCATGCTTTGGTATCTGTCTATACGACAGGTTTGAAGACTTATAAAAGTGATCTCGTTAAATAGCCAAGAGTGGGTTGAGTTCTTCCTATCATTGCTCAAAAGCTTGACAAAGTGAAGGAATCAGAGGAGCGAAAATAAATATTTGTGGATATAACCTAAAAATTGTAATGAAAAAATCTGTTAATCGTAAAGTTATTTTCATTTCTTCCATAAACCTACTGATTTAGACGCTAAACCTACGAGACTCACGCCAAAATCGTTGGAGAATTTTCAAAAATATCAAGTAATAAATGGACTAACTTGCTAAGCAATATAACTGCTTATTTGTAGTAGATTTACAGAGCTGCAATTTCTGTGCAGAGATGCATTTCTGTGCAATTTATGACTTTTAAAAACTACTTTTTAAAGATTTAAATGTGTAAAAAATGCGAATTTACTTTTATTGCGCGTTAATGTAACATAAAAATATTGATTTTTTAACATTCTGTTAAGGTGGTAATTAAATTATTCGTCAACCAATCATGTGAAATTAACAGAAATGACCATGTTTCATACATATCTCTCTCTCTCTCTCTCTCTCAGAAAAGAGAGAGAGAGAGAGGAGAGAGAGAGAGAGAGAGAGAGAGAGAGAGGAAAGTTGTTGCCATCAAGGACGATTTTGCAGGCGTCTTCATCTACCATTATAGCTTTATTATATTAATACTACCTATAAACATTATAAGTGCAGTCTTTACTGCACTGCCACTTCCTGTTACTCAAGTTTCTGTGAAGAGACTCTTTTCTGTCCTCATTACATTCTAAATCTTTTAAGAAACAGAATGATCAATGAAACTAGGTAAAAGCTGTAATGTTTGTCCGAATCAACAAAATTAAGGATTTAGTAAACATCGTCATAAAAATTACTCAGTGAAAGTTGACTTTTTTATTTTAACATAAAAGAATACAATAATCTACATGTATAAACTTAATTTGAAATTATTTATAATAAAATATGAAATAAATGCACGGGTTACATTTTACATTACGCTTCTCTCTCTCGGAAACCATTAGTAAATGTAGGAAAAACATTAAAGGATTTTTCTTTTTATACTACGTGAGTTCATTGAGTTTATATGAATATAAAATTGATCAGTGTTTATAGTGAATGCTAAAGTATTTTATAAATTAAAAAAAAATTATTTAATATTAATTGAAATCTTTTTTTAAAAATCTTTCAGGTTATACGAGTATAAGTCTGGCTGATATCTTATCAAATGTAAATTAAAATATGGTATAGGTATAGGTATAAGTATAGAAATGGTACAGAAATAAATCAAGGTATATGTATAGATATAGGTGGAGAAATAAAATATTTACGAGGTATAGGTATTTAAATAACTTTTCAGGAGGAATAGGTATAGGTAGAGAAAAAATTAATAAGGTATAGGTATAGGTATAGGTATAGAAATAAAAATTTCTAGTTGTATAGGTATAAGTAAAGAAATTCGTTCCGGTAGCCATCCCTGATATACAGTGCCTTGCCAGAATAAAATGAACACCCTCCTAAAACAAAGAAATGGACATGTGGCACCGTCCTCTTGAAACATGATGTCCCCTATCACATGCCCCTCCTCCCTTTTCTACCCTCATATTTGCATATATTTAAATGGGAAAAAATGTTATTTCTTAAAAAGTACACTATGTGAGAAGGTTTTTTTAATAACTTTAACAAAATATTAAAAAAATCAAGCATGTGCTACCCTACTACCCCTATCACATGCCCCTCCTCCCTTTGTTACCTTCATATTTGCATATGTTTAATGAGGAACGGAGCAAGAGTGTCACGGGCCACGGGGCAAAACTTATTTACGGGCGCCCTAACAAAATTTTTATTATACATTTATATTGCTTTTCTTTGCATTATTTATTTAGCATATATTTAAAAATTATGATACTACTTGTACGCATGGAGGCATAGAAGGCAAAACATTATGCAAAATATTGAGCTTTAAAAAGGATACCGTGAAATAAAAGTTTACTTAAGACAATATCAGAACTTAACTTTTCTTGCCTTTCTTTCAGCAAATTCATTAATTAAATCCTCCGAGTTAATATTTCTAGCTTTCTTGTTTTCAATTGATATAATTGAGAGTCCACTTAAACTTTTTTCATTCATAGAATTTCGAAGATAGTTCTTTATTAGTTTAAGTTTTGAAAACGATCTCTCTGCACTTGAAACTGTCACAGGAATTGTGAGAAACAATGTTATGGCAGTCACAACTTCGGGAAAACTTGAGCACAAAGTACTGTTGTCTTTAATTAAAAATGAATATAGCTCATGGATTGTCTTCATTTTTTCAATGTCTGTTTTTAAGCACATTCGAAAAGAGAGTAATTGACTTGGAAATCCAGAGGAAATATAATTTTTATATTTATTTACTAGCTTTGTTGCTCTCTCAAATAACTTCTCATCACTTGTTGAAAAGACCCGGGGCCCTCCAAAGGCCTGGGCCCCGGGGAACTGCCCCCCTGCCCCTAGCTAGCTCCGCCCCTGTGTTTAATGTTGTTAACGGGGTGTCAGGAAATGATTGCCCCCCTGTAGAGCAAAAACTAGAAGAGATAGATAAAAACCGGCGAGACCACTTGAAAGAGCGTTAAAATCTGAATAAAAACCATTATATTCTATTCCTGTGATTTTAATTCTTACCATTTTTTCCCCACAGAAACCATGGCATCATCTATTTTGAACGATTCAGAGAAAAAGCGAGTTCTTGACCGCATTCGAGCTGTCACATTTCGTGAAGCAAAGGAAGCTGGTGCAACTTTCATAACTCGACACTGGGTGGCTGAGAGATTAAAAAGATCAGAAGATTTGTCCAAAGGAATTGGAATAAGAATCCTGAAGATTGTGAAACAGAATTTCGAGGAGGAAGACCGGAGAAATTATCTCAAGAATCGAAAGACATTGTGCGCTGCTCACGGCGCCGAAAGAAGAGCTGCTCTGAGGTAGCGAAAGAGATACTTATCCGTCGTGGTAAGATAGTCAATCGGCAACTTGTGCATCAATTTCGAGTTCGCCAAGGCTTGAGTGCTTGGCATGAAATAGCTAAGCCACGGAAGAGTGATCTTAATATTGAAGATCGGCTATGGTTTTGTGATTATCTTGAGGAATGGACGGAAGACGATTTCCTTCACTTGGTTGTCAGCGATGAATTCTTCGTTTATGTCTCCAGAAAACCAAATTTCAGAATGATCGGGTTTGGGCAACAACTCCTGATGAAGTCCCAGACGACCAGAAGTATCGAGAAATAGTAAAAAATCCAGCATGTGTGGGTGTTTTCATTATGTTCTCTATTCGGAAGCTCATCTGGGTTATCAAACCAAGAGGAGCCAGTTGGGATGGGCCTTATTTTCGAAATGTAATTTAGCCCAACATGTAATTCCGTTTTGAAAGACCCCGAGTGGTTTTGGATGTTGAACAGGCAACCTTTCTTCACGACAAAGCCCCCTGTATGAAAGCACTTGCGACTCAACAACTGCTTAATGACAATAACATTGATTTTTTCGGAAATAATGAATGGCCTGGCAATTCTCCCGATCTTAATGTCTGTGAACATGTCGGATCCATCATGAAGGATCGGGTGGAGTCCTTAATGCTGGAACAACCCATTCAGAATCGGTATTCAACAGAAATTATGACTGCAAAGATCAACGAAGTCCTTGAAGAAATGAGTCATGATACCGATCTCTTGAGACACTTTCTGGGATCATACCCCCGTCGATTAATGGCCGCAAAGCTGCAAAATGGGGGCAA